>JBCFYV010000315.1:0-215307 GCA_039000515.1 Timema cristinae
TATCATCTATGTATTGTATGATTGTTATCCTATGGTTTGAATATGTTTATCACGAAACATGAAATACTAAGTATATTGGGACTACACAAATCATATCTAAGATAGGACAAATCCAAGTAAGTTAACACAAGATGAACGAATTAGTCGGGAATAGTGAGGTAAGTCTTCAAATTAAGTGCTTCTTGGTATATAGAGACATAATTCCCATATTATTCTATATAGTACCTTTTTAAATTAATCTATAGATTATCTACAAAAAAAATAAGCGTATTTATCAAAGGGAATTAATATTACTTTCGGCTTTCCTGTAAAATATTCACCTTAAGACTTACCTTGATATTTACATTAAATCAGTAATAATATTCAATTATTCTTGAAGTATTTGACTGAGCCCTGGTTGCAATGTCTCGAAGGGCCACATTACCGGGGGTGCTAAGAAGGTGGTGATCACTGCGCCAAGTGAAGACGCTCCTATGTTCGTTTGCGGCGTTAACGAGAAAGATTACAAGAGCAGCATGAACATAGTATCCAATGCGTCTTGCACCACCAACGCTCTTGCACCGATCGCCAAGGTCATCCACGATAATTTCCAAATCGTCGAGGGTCTGATGACGACCATCCACTCCGTCACCGCCACCCAGAAAACCGTGGATAGTCCATCGGGAAAGGTAGACACTTATATATATTGCTTCGTTGACTCAGTAGGTAGGCTTGGCTCAAGATCGAGAATTAAAAATTAACATATACCTAAAAATGAGTGCTAGCTAATAGAATAAACGCTATGTCAGTTCATAATAGTTTGTTTACGAGATCTGTGCTGTGTGGAGGTTACGTTATATGGTGTTAAATAGTACCATATTTTATTATTTATAGTATTTTAAAAAGCTATTATTTCAATCATTCAGATGGTAGTCTTCATATTTATGTTAAATCATCACAGCCATTCGTTGGAGATATCAAAACATTCAAAATTTCTTCATAATATGCATGATGTGTTTACGTTGTCATCTTTTTCAATAAAATAAAGCCCCTAATCTAGTTTTGGGACCCCCAAAATACACCTAATTTTACAAATAACTAAACAGGTTGCATAACACACTAAGCGCCTCGTGTATTGTCTATGTTTACGTTGCTCTGCAGCTTGAACCTCAAGTATGTAAAGTAGGCTATATGTAAAACTTCAAATATTAGTAGTAGGGGCCTACTTGTACAATTGATAACATTTTAGTAGGTATTTTAAAGAACCCTACTTTTTAAGGCTCAAACTCAACGAATTCGTCTTTATATAAATAAAGTAAACTTTTGTACACAATCGATTATTTCGGATGACATAAATAAAATATAATTCCCATGAGTAAAAACAATATTATCGCTGTGTAAGAAGGAATTGTGTATACTTTATTGCTTTGGGTGAGGTTTCTATAGGAATACCTAATACTCTGTTATTCAACTTTTTACCTATCCATTAAAAGTTTTGGAAAAGTAAGTTATATAGTGTATCCAGACGCTTTGCCTCAGATTAGTACTAGTTAGTGGTTTCTAAACTCTCCCCTTCCCCCTTCATCCTCCCAAACACTTTTTACAAGTTCATCCAAGTCAAACAACATAACATGTATAGAGCCGCTTCCAATGAATCTTGCCTCTACACTACATGATCCTCAAACAACCTGTAAGCTGTTTAAACGACTTAATCCACTTTTCCTCCTCCAAAGGTTCAGTGGATCTTTAATAAACAAAACTATCCAATATATCGCTGTATATTCTTCGCTACCCCCACCAGTCGGTAGCTTCTCCCCCGCGTCCACATCCTCGTGAACTGGTTTTACACGCCACGCTATTCAGACATAGCTGTTCACTAACCTACACTAGTTTTACTAGACATTTAGGACACACTCTCTCTCCCTCATTGCTCTGTGTTGTTGATAATCTCAACATGAAAATTGAGAACAAAGCTGCTTCCTACAAAGAAGTTGCCATAGCTTTTTGTTATTTTAACCACATAAAGTCATGATGAGCTAAAATCGAGGCCTGATGAGTTGCTCAAACGATACATTAAGAATCTGCAGTGAGTTTGGAAGAATTCATATTACAGCTCTCTTCTTTTCTCAAAGGACTTCAAATTGAAGGTGGTGATTCTTTATCCACTGCACAGGATATTTTGTGACAGTTAACTTAAATAAAAGAGATGGTATTCATGTCTCCCAAATGCAGCAATTTCACTGCACTTGTATTTGGCACTACCAATTTCAAACTGTTAAGGCGAAAAGTCATTTTAAAAATTGTATTTTGTAAATAACCAATTTCTGTCTACCATGACACAAGTAGGATTAAACTCGTTTCAGAACATGACCTTATGAACAAAATTTCATTTGATGGACTTATTAGTATGTTTGCTAATAGGAAGGCGAGAAAGAAATTTCTTTCAGGGCAAGTTGACTATTAGACATATTAGGCCTATGTTTTATTTTGTTTGTGTATTGTGTAAACTGTAAATCGTGTTATTTATTTGTTTAAACTTTATATGGACTTGCCACTTTTGCAACTATAAAGGGGATTTTATTTTTGCTAACTTAATTGGATTGATTGTTTGCATTTAATAAAGTACTGTCATTTAATGTGTTGATCAATATTCCACAAAACATGAAAAATTATTAAGTAACACAAGTACGCATTCATATGCTATAACAGTTTAGTGCTAAAATTGGAACACTTGTGTATAAATGGGGCTCTTAGATTTTTTTTGGACTGGCCTCACATTTCCTAGAAAAAAAAAGGAAAAAAAGGCCCTGCCCTGTCCCCTGAATTGATAACAACCATTTAAGCGGCCAGTAACCTAAACAGGAGGAAAAGAGTGTGACCTACATGCAGTGTACAAGTTTTAAAATGATTTTACAACTGTAATTAAAAATAAAAACAAGCAGAAATATATTATGCAATAAATGAAAATAGAAATATTTTAATCGGGTAAAATATTTTACTAACAAGCCACTAAAAATGTGTTTAAAAGTAAATTGTTTGTGTTGAAGTAGGGTGATTATTACAAAACGTTAAAGACCAATGAGTCTGTCTGGATTATAGAGTTATAGTTAAAGTGTGTTTGTCTGTCGGTAGCTGTGGCGTGACGGCCGTGGAGCCTTCCAGAACATCATACCAGCCAGCACGGGTGCAGCCAAGGCTGTGGCCATGGTTATCCCCAGTCTGTATGGCAAACTGACCGGTATGGCCTTCCGCGTACCCGTGGCCAACGTCTCAGTGGTGGACCTCACTGTCAGGTGACACTCGAATGGTTTCCTCTATCAGTTTCAAAATAACACACTTTTCACCCACCTGCAAACACACCATGATTATTATTATTATTAGCACCGCGTCTTACTACCCGTTCGGGTTATACGCACTTACGCTAATGTGTAATGGTAGGGTGATTGTGAGATGAAATGAAGGACCTACAGTTTAACGTGGAATCCGAACCACGGTGGCGACCTGGCATTCCACACATTCACAAGATATCTTGTCAGAGGTGAAGGAGGGGTTTGGTAATCAGATAAATCTGTGCCGGGACCGAGGATCGAACCCCGGCCGCCAGCACAGAAGTCTGAAACCTTACCCCTAGACCACCAGGTCACCCACACCATGATGTCATGGACCGGATTATATATGAAACTATTAAGAGGTTGTGACTGCTAATTTTTCTTGCAAAATGTTTAGTTGGTAGTATCATCATCGACAAAAAAATCTTTGAAAATTTGACTAGCTCTTCGACCCATTTTGGGCAAAAATAGGCCAATTCATAAAGATTGAACATTATGACGGTATTGTTGTTTTCCTTTCGTGTACA
Organism: Timema cristinae; assembly: GCA_039000515.1. Taxonomy (NCBI): domain Eukaryota; kingdom Metazoa; phylum Arthropoda; class Insecta; order Phasmatodea; family Timematidae; genus Timema; species Timema cristinae. The sequence continues at coordinate 3,836 of JBCFYV010000315.1, forward strand.
ATAGTTGGGTTTGGCTCTATTTTAATTTTAAGCTGTCAACTATGCAGCAGTAATAAATATGTATTTTTAAAGGGGCTAAATAAGTGTATAAATAGAAAACTGGATTAACATGGGCCGTCGCGTTTTGTAGGTTCATTTTATGCACGCGGCATTTGCCGCCCGTCGAAAAGAATAGTAGTGGGGGAGGACAAATCGTAACCAGTGCTGCCAATTCCTTTGTATGTTGGAAAGTGGAAGATGGATCCGTGCGTAATATATTTTGCGTATCGTGAGATACATTGAAAAGACGGAAAAGAAGATGGGGTGTTCATCCCATCAACTTAGCAAGATTTGAAGATTGGGAATTTCGTAACCTCTACGGAAGATTAAGAGACGATAGGGACAAGTTTTTAAATTACTTTAGAATGTCGGTAGCATCGTATGATGAGCTAGTGGTCAAATTCCAAGTAACAATTCAAACTAGGCAAGATTTGGTGCAAGGATTATCTTTTCCTTCACATTTTCTTCTATCCATTGACTTTTTTTTTTTAGATTTCTGTTTTTTTATTCCTCCGATGATGAATCCCAAATTGCTTTCTTTTGCTTAACCTCATCTATAACACGTTCAATATCTAAATCATCAATTTTTTAGAAAAATGAGAAAGAAAAAATTCATTCAACCGACACAATCTCGCTTGGAAACTTCCACACAACTGAACTAGTCCTGTCTACTAGCTAACGTTGCCAGCACTGATGCCTAGACAGCGGATGGCAGAAAATCGGCGCGTTTGCATAAATGGAGCCAGAAGGCGCCATGTACTTAGATTATTTCGGGCAGCTTTTGCCGCAAGACACGACGGTATGTTTTACAAAACGTGACGGCAAGTTTTTCGGGTGGCAGAGTATAAAATGACTCATTTGTTCCCACTGACTTAGAAAACGCGACGGCTTTTGCAGCCGTGTGTCGCGCGGCACAAAACGCCTGCATAAAAGGACTCTAATCGTCGTTTATACTTAAGAACTCTTCGATGCAAGTGTTTTGTGTCGCGCGGCACACGACGGAAAAATACGACGCGTTTTGTAAATCTATTAGAACAAATGAGTCATGTATATGCTCTGCCATCCATAGAAGTTGCGGTCGCGTTTTGTAAATCATGCCGTCGTGTCCTAGAGAACGCCAGAGACTAAAGTCACGTGACAGATTCAAAGTACATGGCATATTATGGGTCCATTTATGTCTGCCGTCCGTTGTATAGACATCGGTGCAGCCACCACCTGCTTAGTATACAAAATTGGTCAAGTTGCTTGGAGGGTTATAAGTGGCATTATTAGGTCAGTTGAATAATTTATATTTTTTTCTCATTTATATAAAAAAATATGAGTTTTGATACTCAACGGTTTAAAGACAAGAAAAGAAAAAAGAAACTAATTTGAGATTAATCATCGAAGGGTGGAAAAACAAATATATAATGAAAAGTCAATAGATAGAAAGAAGTGTGTAGTGTGTTGTACCATTCAAAAATAGTTTTTTAAATAGTGTACATTTTTTTTAGAGGTTACGAAATACCACATCTTCAAATCTTGCCAAGTTGATGGGATGGATATCCCTTTTTCTTTTCCATCTTTCTTAATTATTTTGAATAAATTAAATAAGATTTGTTTTTGGCTTACTTTTTTGGATATTGATGACGCAATAGTAAATTTAGGAAACACTTAAAGTTGTCTAAAACTTGTAGGGTGAAATATACACAAATATTAAAGCAAATAAAATATTTATAAATTGGCTAATGAGCAAACACACTTTAAGCATGGCGTTGTTTGCAATGCAAACCTCTGAGTAAGCATTCCCAGTTACACAACTGTAAATATATTTAACAAATTGATTGGTGCCCTATATTTTAGGAACTATCCAATTGTAGTTTTTGTGGTATTCTTTCCTTAAAACAATGTGCTATCCACCTTTGTTCCTTAGCCTTTGTTTGATCTCGTGCAGACTAGGTAAGCCGGCAACGTACGAGGACATCAAGGCCAAAGTTAAGGAGGCGGCAGAGGGTGACATGAAGGGAATACTCGGCTACACGGAAGAGGAAGTAGTTTCCTCCGACTTCAATGGTGATCCTCGCTCATCCATCTTTGACTCTAAGGCAGGCATTCCTCTAAACGACTCCTTCGTCAAACTTATCAATTGGTGAGTAGATGATACACTATATACATTATCTAAACGATAGTAAATTAGTCTAATTGAAGCTAGGTAGCAATGCTTCTAAATTGTATTTATGTTGAACGTCACTTTTACATAAGCAAAAATCCGTAGTAGAGTAATACATTACATGGTGAAGGTAGAGTTCAATAAATACGAGTAATAGGTATTTCATTCCCTCACCCAATACCAATCACCGTCGAGCTTTCACTTCCCACCACTTTCTTACAAGTAGATTTTCTGTCTATAAATACCTTAACGCCTACCAATCAGTCAATGAAAGAGCTCCATTTGAGCCTACGGCCCGGTACCCATGAGCGAATCCATCTCTCTTCTATTAAGTAAGACAATAAAGAGCTTTACAAGAGTGTTAAACAATGCTACTCTACTGATTAAACATTCTTATGTCAGGCAGCGTAACTGCCTGCGATATCGTTGGAATTGTGACAGCCCCAATGTCAAAAAAATAAAAGGCTTTTATGGCCCGCCATAGCCCCTTTCCTGGCCAACTAGAAATATTATTATGAATGGTTAGTATTCTCTTTCAACCTTTCTAGTTAATTACGTCATATACGATAAGCCAGTACTTTTTAGCACGTACGTCCACTCTAGTTATGTTTAAAATTCGAACATTGCTCAGTGGTTATGACATTATGTTTAATAAGTATAGTTTTACTTTTATTATTAATTTTAATAACAAAGCTGTTAATGATTTAAATTAAATTTGTTTATATGTTCAAAGTTTTAAATTCTGATAGGTAGAACCAACATAAACCAAATCTCTTTGGGGCTTCGCAGTAATTTTTTGGAGTGTAAGGGGTTTCAGAGATCAAACAGTTTGAGAACCGCTGCACTGGATTATTTCAGCAAATGTATTAACTTCTAGAATTGAATGTTCACAGTACGATTCCCAATCGGAACTTTCATATAAATGTCTTAAAACCACATCGTTGCTTTAAATAAACTAATTAACATATACTATTTTAAATAGAGTTCCGCTTTCAAACTCGTATGTTTTTTATCAACATTGCTCTCATTACTTTTAAACATTTTAAAAATGTCATAAGGGTAAGTTTTATCTCGCCTAGTCTTTTATTCATAACAATAAATCTGTAATTACTGATACAAATTGTTACAATGAGTCCATCTTTATAAATTTACACAAACAAAGCACAGAATAATGCACAAACGCACCTTGTAAAACATCTGAGTGTAAAAATAGCTCTAAAAATTTCTAATACCTTCTGTTTCCTATATTAAATATGTTATTGGAAAACAAAGGGAATATCTTGGAATAAACCGAGTAAGTGGGGGGCCTTAGAAAATTATTTGTAGCAAACGGGAATGTAACAATGTATGTGTATGTTCTTAAAAACGACAGGCGGTCACGTGCCCCAGTGCCCTTACCCTGAATCCACCATTGCACATATACATGTAAAAACTTAAATAAAGATGGTGTTTTTAATTATACAATTTCCCTCTATATACCAATAAACAAGTACTAATTAAATAATAATATTTAGCATCGCGTCTTACTACCCGTTCGGGTTATACGCTTAGGTACTAATTGATTACATACAAATAATGTTGGAGGACAAAGGCATTTCTTGAAATGAAACCATTATTATTATTATTATTATTATTATTGTGGTTTAGAGGCCCATCGACACATCGAGGTCATTAGGGCCTTGAAATATATTTAAAACATAATAAAATCCCCATAGGGGAGAGATATAATCATTCACCACCTGAGAAACTCCATAGGAGTGCTCAAATGGGCTCAAAGTACAATTGAGTGAAACACCTGCTAAAAAAAACCCACAGGTGTATCACTCTAATAAAAAACAAAACAAACATATTAAAACAATATATTAGTTAAAAAGACAAAACTAACATGTTAAAATAATTATTTTATTAAAGTTTGTTAAAATGGATAAAACGACAAGACAAACACATTAAAGTATACTAAAATGTTAAAAAGGTCTCAATAAGAGATAAAATCCAGATGAGCCACTCTATAAAAGTGACTCAAATGGCACTAAAAAGATTCGCCTGGCGTATAAAATGGAGTAAACAAATAACTCCTTCAGCGCTGTCGCGTAATAAAAAACGAAGGTCACCTTTAAAATCAAGGGCCAGGTGAATAGGGGCATATCTGCGACACTCCACCAAAATGTGGTGCACACTAAGGGGAGCATCGCAAAATTCACACACTGGAGGTGGATCCCCTCTGAGTAAAAATCCGTGGGTTAGAAATGTATGCCCGACACGGAGTCTCGTCACGATGACCTCCTCTCTCCTAGACTTTCGTATAGAAGAGGGCCATCGCGACACACCGTCCCTGATGGACCGCAGCTTGTTCTGAGCAGGGGTCAAGACCCACTGCTCGTGCCAGGTGCGTAACACTCCACGCCGAACATAACCCTTAAGATCTAAAAACATGACACCCAGACTCGCCTCCGGAGGCAAGCTCGCTGCCTCCTTGGCTGCCTGGTCCGCCAGTTCATTCCCTGGAAGACCAGCGTGACCAGGAATCCAGCAAAAGGCGAGCCGGGTGCTTAATGAATCAATTTTTAAAATTTGTTCGTGAATCATCTGCACGAGAGGATTCCACGAGTAGAGAGTGGACAATGCCAACAGAGCACTCATGGAATCCGTGTAGATGAGGACAGAACGGTGACTACTTCGGTAAACAAAACACAGAGATTTAAAAATGGCATATAATTCAGCTGTAAAAACACTGGTTTCATTAGGTAAACCAAATTTAAAATTGGATCCTTCCACAACAAAAGCACATCCCACGGAGACTCCAGATTTAGAGCCATCAGTGTAGATGCGCTCAAATCCGTGAAAGCGAGTGGAGAGGAGCTAATTAAAAGTCCTCTCATATACAAAGTTTGGGTGGTCGCTTTAGGGAACTTGGCAAGATCAAAATGGCATTTCGGAGGGCGTATTTTCCAGGGAGAAACTCGACCTGGTGATGTGGGGATAGCCTTTGGCAGGACTATCCCACACGTGTCGAAAACAGATAGCATCCGGATCCCAACCGGCCTTGTACTACGCCATTTAGTTTCATACAAGACACGGTTAGGGGGATGAAATACAGGGCGGTAAGCAACATTATTTGGCATGCAATGCAGTTTCGACACGTAAGATGCCAGGAGGTAAGACCGCCGGTAAGAAAGAGGGGCTCACCGGCGTCGGCACAGATGCTGACGACTGGACTGGTACGAAAAGCACCAGTAGCCAGTCGAATGCCAGCATGGTGGACGCTATCGAGCATCTTTAACGTCGTGGGTCTAGCGGAACCATAAACAAAACTGCCGTAATCAAGTTTTGATCTCACCACGGCTCTATAGAGGCGCATCAAGGTTTCCCTATCCGCACCCCAGGACCGACCGCTAACCACTTTGAGCAGGTTTAGTGCTTTTATATACCTCGCTTTCAAGTCTTTGATGTGGGGGATCCAAGTTAATTTAAAATCAAATAAAGGTCCCAGAAACTTTACGGTTTCTGAGACTGGAAGAACGCCGTGGTTCATTAAAATATTGGGGGCTGGCTGTATTCCGCGTAATCTATGGAAGTGGACGACCGTCGTTTTGGCTGCAGAGAAGCGAAAGCCATTACGCGATGCCCGCGACCAAAGATTGTTAACACTCAGTTGTATCTGTCGTTCAGCCCTGTGGAGACTTGACGAACTGCAATAAATTGCGTAGTCATCCACAAAGAGGCATGAACGAACAGGTGAGCGCACGTTGGCCACAATACTATTTATCGCGATAGCGAACAACGTACAGCTCAGAATACTACCCTGAGGCACCCCATTTTCTTGAATAAAATCCTCGGATAAGGTGTTATTTAACCTTACCCGAAAGTGTCTATCCGACATAAAATTAGATATAAAAGAAGGAAGGTTTCCTCGAAACCCCCAATTAAAAAGTGTTCTCAAAATGCCGTACCGCCAGGTGGTGTCGTACGCTTTCTCCAGATCGAAAAAAACAGCCAGAAGGTGCTGCTTATGGAGAAAAGCGTCACGGACAGCCGTCTCTAGGCGGACAAGATGATCCACTGTAGATCGGTTCCGGCGAAAACCACATTGAATATTAGATAGCAGATTGCGGGATTCTAAATACGATATAAGTCGTTTATTAATAATTTTTTCCAGTATTTTACATACACAACTAGTTAAAGCTATCGGTCGATAACTAGTTGGCTCTAATTTATCTTTGCCACTTTTATATAACGGGATAACGATTGCTTGCCTCCAAAGTGATGGGAAATGATGAGATTCCCAGACACTATTGAAAAGGTCTAGAAGATATGCGTGTCCGGCAGGGGGCAGCTGCCGCAAAATTTCATAGTGGATATCATCTGGACCGGAAGCTGTGTTACCTGCCTGGGAGAGGGCATAGGTCAGTTCATCTTGCGTAAAGGGGGAGTTATAATCCTCCCCCCGACTTGGACCAAAATCAATAGTACGGCGCTCGATGCTTCTCTTATGCACCGCGAACTCGTTAGAGTAGCTCGCAGTGCTAGAAATAGCGGCGAACATCGAGCCCAATACATTGGCGACCTCCATAGGGGGGTATACAAGTGAACCGTTAGACATGAGTGCGGGTATATTATTCATGGTATTTTTGCTACTACGTAGTTTACGAATGTGATCCCAAACCTTGGTTGTGGGAGTGGAAATAGTAAGGGTAGAAATAAACTGTCTCCAAGACTCTCTTCTGCTTTCTCGAATGATACGGCGAGCTCTAGCACGTAGAATCCGGAATGACTCCAGATTCTCCGAAGTTGGACGTCGATGAAAGAGACGTAGGGCCCTTCGACGGTTAGAAATAGCCAGCCGGCACTCCTCGTTCCACCAGGGAACAGGACGGTGGCGCGGGTTTGGCGAGGATTTTGGGATGGATGCCCTCGCCGCCGCTATGACCGTCGAAGTAAATTGCCCAGCCTTAACATCGACGTCGGGAGAATGGGGTTCGTCGAATACGGCGAGCTCGCGGAATTTATGCCAGTTAGCACGTTTTAGAACCCATTGAGGGAACCTTGCTGTACTGGGAGGATCTTTAATTTGTGAAAGCAGAATGGGAAAGTGATCGCTGCCACATAGGTCCGAGTGAACCTCCCAAAGGAAGTGAGCAGCAATCCCGGGGCTACATAGGGCTAGGTCGATGGCAGAGGATACACCATTAAAGGTGGAGAAGTGTGTCTGGGTCCCGGTGTTCATTAACACCAGGTTTCCCGAGACAAGAATATCCTCTACCATCCTCCCGCGGGTGTCTGTAAAATTAGACCCCCACACCAGGTTATGCGCGTTAAAGTCCCCCAAGATGATATAGGGGGCGGGAAGTTGTATAAAGAGGGCCTCTAGAGTCCTCTTGGAAACACGTTCACCTGGTGGGAGGTAAATGCAGCATACGGTCACCTCCATAGGAAGGGAGGCTCTGACAGCAATCACTTGGAGATCAGAAACAATATTAATATTCTTATGATATATAGTGCTTCGTGCGAATATAGCCACACCCCTAATAGCCCGATCAAAGAAAGGCTTGTCGGTACGATACACATCGTACCCACGTAGCATCGGGTTGTCAGTTGGGCGGAAGTGGGTCTCCTGCAAACACAAGATGGGAGGATGCAGGGAAGAAATTAGTAGTTTAATTTCCTCTACACGAGCATAGAAACCCCTACAATTCCATTGTAGTAGCGACATAAATTATTAGTATGAAATTTAGTTATCCTCGCAATCCATTTCACTATCCTTCAAGAATAAAAATTTGTTGAGGTCCTTTTTAGGCCCTCTTGCCTTTCCCAGTCTCTCCTGTACCTCCCGCTTCAGGAGAGGCTTCGTTTTATTTTGGGGAGACTGGGTATTCATATTCTTGTTCGAAGGTTTTAAGGCCTTCGACGCTTTTTTAATTAAAAAATTTTCGGCGGTCTCTCGCTGGTCCTTCTTCAAGGCACCAGTGGGACTCGCCTTAGCGGCCTCACCTGTTCCGCAACTCGTCCCCACCTCCGGAAGCCCAGAGGTGGGTGTGAGAGGCTCAACAACGGCCGCCCTTGTTTTAATGCCCCGAGGCGGGCCCGGGGGGTTTCCCGAGGCGGGCTCGGGGGTGTTTCCCGAGGCGGGCTCGGGGGAGTTCCTCGAGGAGGTCTCCTCGGTGGTATAGGTGGGGGAGACGACCGTGATGGCGGTTTGGCCTCCTTTAAAAATTTAGGCGCTGCAGAAGTTGGCGCGGTATCAACATAAATGTCTCGAGAAGAGACCAATGGCACTGGTCGCGATGGCTCCTTAGCAAGATTAACTGCGCAATGGCAGTTGGGACAGTTTATATTTTGACTGACAATCCGGCTATATGAAGTTTGAAATACCGGAGCTTGACTTGATACGTATTCCTTGCGTGCCTGGGCATATGAGATTTTCTTTTCAGATTGTATCTCCAGGACTTTCTTCTCTACCTTCCATTTTGGACAGGCCCGAGACCAGGCGGAATGTGGACCCTTGCAGTTGACGCAGTATTTAGGAGACTCGCATGGTGTTTCGTGAGCCACCTGTCCACAATCCGCACAGGTTGGCTTACCACGGCATCGCAGCTTCGTATGCCCAAATTCCTGGCACTGAAAACAGCGCCGAGGGTTAGGGACATACGGCCGGACCCTGAGTACGTGGAAGCCTGCTCGGACCTCCTTCGGAAGGGTAGGAGTCGCAAATGTGAGGATATACGTATCCGTCTTCTTTTCTTGTCCATTCTTTTTTGTGACAATACGGTACACTTCGGTGACATTCTGGGGGGAAAGTTCCTCACAGATCTCCTCAATGCTTACGCAGTCGAGGTCATAACAAGTGACCACTCCCTTGCAAACATTGAGGAACCTGTGGGGCTCCACCTTCACCTGTATATTTACCGTATTACTCAACGGTATTTCGGAGATCGCCATAATATTTGAGGATTGAGTGTCGGTCATAGTCTGAATCATAATGGTGCCATCGCGCAGTTTCCTTATTAAAACGTCAGATTTTGCTGCTCCATTTATCACTCTTTCGAGGATAAATGGGCTGACACGTTTCAGATCTTCACTTTCATCTACTCGAGACATCACTAGGAAGCGGGGCTGGGGCCTCACCACTTCCTGGCTTTTTATCAAAATAGGGCTGGACGGCCTTACCCGTTTCCGCCTCTTATCATTAATACGGCCCTGTGAGGGGCCGGGCAGTAAGATGCCATCATAACTTGGCAGTACGGTGCCAGCGGACAGTAAGGTTCAGCTGTGACAAGAGACTCAATCATGAGTGGGAGGACAACCTGCAAAAGTACTCGGAATGTAGACCCAGGTTGATCCCAGTTGGTTCTACCACATAGGGCCCTGTTAACTCTTCCGACGAGAGGCTCCATAAGACGCTAGACATGACAACCTTCATATGGAGCATCGCCGGAAGAGAGGTCACCGCAGCAAGTGTATGCAGGAAAGTGCTAATTTTACGTCCAGGACCCTCATGAACGCAACCGGTCTTTTCTCAAGGTAGGGTACCCGGTTGTCATCCCTAAGGCCCTTCTACCAAGATATTACAACCGGCGCACTTTCATTCGGGAGCTCAAGGCAGTGGTATCCAATAATAAACAGAGAAGAGCCGGGTTAGTTGCCAAGGTCATCAACGGAAAGGCCAAAGGCCTCTGTGCAGGATGAACGGTGGGGGAAAGGAAGAAAAAGGTTAGGATAGATATAGCGAAGGGGGAAGAGTGAAAAAAAGGTGGAAAGTGAAGGAAGAAGAAAATGATGTGAAAGGAAAGATATAGGATAGGTTTGTCCCACACGAGGTACGTCCTGCACAGAAACCTCCCCTTTTAGTCGCTTCTTACGACAAGCAGGGGTTACTGCGGGACTATTCCAAACCCCGTCCCGCAGGGGGGGAAAAAGAAACCAGATAGTGGGTCAGAGAAAATAATATAGTGTCGCGACCTCCCCCCGCCCCCCTGTGGGCTGGATCTGTCAGGATAGTTTGCAGGAGGGGTTAGGTTGCAGGCAAGGTAGTGTGGGTTCATAATAATATGTAGGGTTACAAATATTGGTTTAATAGAAGTAACTAAAAGAGAATACAAACTGTGATGTTCAAACGAAATATAAAAGAAATATATAAATTGAACTTTCGTGCTCGTGGAAGAACTGGCTTACTCGTGAAAACTTAGACTGATGGAACTAACTGAAACGGCTCACGACACCCTACAGAACTCTAACTCAGGAGCCTGGGCTCGACGGATGCCCTCTAGGTACAAGAGCTACTGATGACCCGAAGATGTAGTCTGCTATGGTCCGGCGTCGGGCAGCGTAACTGCCTACGATATTGATGAAAATTTGACAGCACTGATGTCAACAAATAAAATTATTTTTATAGTCCACTCTGGCCCCTTTCCTCTCCAACTAGAGCAAACATTGTTATGATTAGTCAGCATTTCCCTTTAATGTTTCCAGTTCGTTACATCATATTCGCTAAGCCAGTGCTTTGAAGCACGTGCGTCCAAGAACGTTATGTAAATCAAAACAAACATCACAACATTGTTCATGGTTATGACAGTAAGATCTTATTAGAAGAATACACACACCACCTCCACTCTATCCCACATATATATTGTTATATAAAACTATATTGACATATTACGTTAGCTTTGTTTCTCCCCCTTCCACCCCATGAAAAAATAGCTTTCAACTCCCTTGAAATTTAATGAGTGAATTTATTCTCAAGCCTCGAAGGTTTTAGACTCAATAACTGATGCTTTCATTGTTTATTTCAGGTACGACAATGAGTACGGGTACTCCATGAGAGTGGTGGATCTCATCAAACACATGGCCAAGAGCTAGTTGTTAGTCAGTCGTCCAGTTTCTCTTATTCATTGAAATTAAAGTGCTTACTTAACATTAACTTGAGAATTCTACTTTAGGCTCTAATTGTTTGTTAAAAATCAGCAAAATAATTTGTTTGAGATAAAATATAATGTATTTATGTTAGTCTAAGAGTTTTTTTAATGAGTTTGACGTTAATGAGTTTGACGTTAATGAATGTTTAGAAACGAGTTTGAATAGAGGTCAGTTGGGACAATACTGTAATGTAGAATTCAAACGTAATAGTATTGTTAATTCTAACTCTAGTGTTCATGTAATTTTTATTTCAATTTAAGTAACATTAATTGTAGGCATTTTATTAATAAACTGAAGAGTGTGTATGCCTGTCATGAGCGCTGCACGATATCCACTGCAGGCAGAGGGCTGAAATATTAGAAACTAGCCCCCTTCACCGTAAAAAAATATTGTAAAGAATCCTGTAAAACAAAGCTTCAAATCATCCATCATGTCAATATAAAAAAACTTTTTTTACTTTTTTTTTTAATGCAGTCCTACCATCACTGTATAGCCCCCTCCCTCTTTTTATCCTCCCTCCTATTTTCATCTCATTCCTTTATAATTTTGTTTGCTCTAGGCGCGAAAGGAATTGTGTATACACCAATCAAACAAATTGTTAAAATAAAATTAATTTTTCAGATTCCTCCACTTTCATTTACTCCCCTCGTTTCCCCAAATTTGATTTTAATCTTTTTTTTTCTTTTTTTTTTCGTTCCTCGTCACTACATCTATATAGCTTTACTCACCCCCGCCCTCTTCACCAACCCCATTTTCCCTTCAACAACTTTTTATTTTTCCAACGACTATATAATATACTATCGAAATTTTTATGAGGAACAAATTAAATTTTCAAAATAAAATATAGCCTATGTTACTCGCTGATAATGTAACTTTATATTGGTGAAAGAATTTTTTTAATCGGTCCAGTAGTTTTTGAGTTTATCCATTACAAACAAAAAACAAAAAATCAAATCTTTCCTCTTTATATTATTAGTATGGATATAGATGAGTACCTCCCGTGCACAAGCTAAAATTTAAAAAAAAAAAAAACTTTTATAAATCTAATAAAAACTGTATCGGAGAAGATTAAAATGAAGCTTTTTTTTTCTGTTTCCTTAGAGAAAACTTAAGCGTTGCTCGGGGTAACCAAGCAATTCACTTGTTCTAGATCTATACTTATAAAATAACATGTCCTGACTGACTGACTGACTGACTGACTGACTGATTCATCATCGCCGAGCGCAAACTATCAAGGCTACAAGCATGAAATTCGGACTGTATATTCATTTTGTTATGTAGGCACCCACTAAGAAAGGATTTTAGAAAATTCCACCCCAAAGGGGTCAAAATAGGGGATGATAATATGTATGAAAGTCCGTCATTTTGAAAGTTACATAAACAAAATTTTGTATTTCGGTTATTGACGTAAAACAAATAAATACGTGTTTCAGGAATTTTGGAAATTTAATTTAATAAGGGATGAAAAAGGGGGTGAAAGTTTGTATCGGACTTGCATTATTTTTGATCTGAGGTCAAGTTATGGTCATCAACGTAACGTAATATTTTAAATTAATCTGTAAATACATATGTATATTTTCGTATTTGTATATAATCAACTTCCACGCGAGCAAAGCCGCGGGCAACAGTTATCTAGTGTATTATATATTTTTCCTGCTGCACTCTCGTAGACATGGAGTGGGTTTATAAGCAAGTACAATTTTTAATAGTTTTTTGTCTGATCTCTGTTAGTAACTTTGGTGACTAATATTAAGACCATAATGTCCGGTTATATTTAGCATAAGAATTAAAACATAAAAGTCCACCATTTCTGGATATAGTTTCAGTTTATTAGCTTTGCTTGTAATGTATATAGACTTCGCTTACCCTGAAAGGTACCGTAGCAATATTAACTTGACGGATAACATTATGGCCCTATCTTGTAAACCAGCTTCCAAAAATGTACTCCACGAATATATTGGAAAGAAAAATAAATAAAACTAATATGAAAAGATTTCCGAATTGTGGATTTGTGTGGCCAGGAACTGTTTTTAGTTAAGTATTGGGTAGAAACTATTTAGCACCGGCATCGTACTGTGAAGTAGTGTAGATAGGAAGTATTATATAGTCAAAGTTCATGTTGTGTGTCACCTCAGTCACCTTTTCCCGGCCATACCTTTTCGAAACCACGCCAAACGTCTAGAACATCAGCGAAGCACACAGACAGAAAGCAGCGAGACCAAACAGAGAGACTCGACGGCGTCAGCTAACCCCTTCGCTGTGCTTTTATATACTATTGTTAACTTCGACACCTTTCCAGAATTATCTGGGAAGTTTCTATCGTATATTAAAAACTTGTGTTTCCTCACACATCCAGTCAATTGTAGTTCAGTCAACATTCAGTTGAGAGTCGAAACGAATCAAGTTGCAGTACAGTGTTATTTTTTATGGGCGATTTTAGTGCGTGCTTTTCAATTTAAATAATTTTGTAAACAGTTACGTTAATATAACTCTTTGAATCTTCCGTCTTGAGGATGAAACACTTGCACGTTGTAGGTTCTTTGAAGTGCCTACGTATTGATTAAAAAAAAAAATCTTTGATTTTCTTTCAATGAATCGCTGACTGAAATGTAGATCTTTAAAAGAAACTCTCAAAACCTCCGTCACAATACCTCCAGCAGCTTTTGAAGCATTAACAGCTAACAGGCATGTCCAAACATTATGTTAGATACAAATTTTGTTTAACGGTGAATAAAGTTTATCTGTGAGGGTCTGCGAGAATGAGAGTGTGTGTCATTAAAACATTTAACAGCTGTTAACGCTAATAAGTCAGGACCTACAATATATAGGGTATATAAACCTAGATTAAATTAAAGAGTAAATAAAGTCCTTTCAATCGATGTAATTTATTTTATTGTACCTGATATATTGTCCATATTGTTGCAATTTTAACAAAAACTAATTTCAACTCTCTCGTTAATAGTGTTATAGTTTTGGCCCGTTAATTGCTAGTAACTTTGAAGTGCTAGCCAATGTGACATCACCAAGCGATAATATAAGATGGCCACTCACAATTAACAACCATTGTGAGAGTACACGAGTCACCAAACTTTACTCAACGTTAACTTGGGAACCACAGTTCCTCGATCAATTTGTTTTATTATTTACCCAGCTGATAAGAATATTATTTTTCAGACTAGTGTGTAAGAAGATGGAGCAGTTGCTAATGCTAGAATTGTTGGACAGATTGAGGGTTTTTGGACGAATCCGCAACACCACCAGCTGTCGCTGATTTGTATTAAGTTCTTCGGAGACCAATGTCACAGGGAAAAGATTAGTAAAAAGGAAATAGCATTATTCCTAGTTGGATATTGGATTTGTTGAGATCAATAGGTGAATAGGTGAATAGTCATCCTCTAGTCGTGTCCAATACTGGCCGGCTCATAACGTGTTAGTTGAACAGGACGGAGTGGACTTCTTCTTGTTGGAACATCGTAGCTCGCTCGGCCCACTAGTCGATTTAGGATGATAGGTGTAGGTCAGTCTTGGTGGTTGCTAGTTTTATAAGATTCAATCGGTAAGTACACTAACAGTTTTATTATGTTGAAATTGATTATGTAGAGAGAATATTATTGTTCAGAATTGTTTTATTATGTCGTACCAAACTACGTGAACTACAATAGAGAAGTTTACCATTGTAGGGATTCTATTAGTGTCGGTATAATTTGGAGCGGGTAGTATAAATTACAGAGAGTTATGCGTCCTATTGTAACATAATGTACTGTAATGTTACACCTGTCGCCATACTTGTTGAATATTTTGATAGAAGGCATGTTGGTGGTATCCGATTCCATCCAGTCACGGTGAGTAAGTCATGAAGCATATTATTCCTGAATGTATAAGCTTTAATTATCTGTTTTGGATTCCACTATTATAAGTTTAGTATTTTTATGCAGATCTGTATTATTAAAATCCTTTGTGGTATTTTCTATTGAAAGCACGTTGATCATATCTGAGTCCATCCAGTCGCTAAAAGTAGGTTTTGAAGGATATTATTATTAAATATCTCAAATCTAATTCTCTTTGGATCTTGCCAATAAAATTATTATAATTTCGTATTTTTATGTAGCCTAATTGTGTAGGTGTCAGCTTTATATGATTGACACGCTACAGTTATAGGCTTATAGGAAGTACGGTATCTATTAAACCCTGTTTTTAGTAATAATCCCAATCTGTAAAGCTTTATTTCATACCAGAATACTATCATATATATATAATATTTTTGTAGGATTAACAGCCATTTAGAACGGAAGTAGAAATTTACTTCTGGAAGGTCTTTTATCCTACCTAAACACAATTATAGGGTAGGATTCTGGTACGAGATAAAGCCTTAAACGCGAGCTGCCTTCAAAAATCATCGTATATATTAGGCTACATCAACTTATTTAAAGAAAAAAACTAACCAGTTTTGAACTTTGTAATGTTCTTCAAAGCTTTTACTAACATTTATTTATTTCATATAGTCAATAAAATTAATGAACGATGTCAAAATGCCACATTGCCTTGTATGGGTGTAAGAGAGAAAGAGATACCCGAAAGTTTCCTTCTCTCTTAAAAAATGGTAAACATCACATCAGGATTGCCTTTCAAACTAACAATACTATTAAAAAACATCTTTCCAATTCTAACCTTATCACTTGCAATACCTATAGTAAAAGTGGAATCTATAAATTAACTTGCGATTGTAGCGCCACCTACATTGGAAAAACCGGACGGGCACTTTCTAAACGATATTTTGAACACCTTAGTGACTTTAAGTATAACAGAACAAAATCAAAATTTCAGAACATTTAAAAACTTCTGGCCATCAACCCACCCCTATTGACCAATGTATGAAATTGCTTCTATCCTCCACCAAAGGTCACAAAATGAACATTGCTGAAAATCTACATTATCTATAATGCTAGTCATCATCACAACACTATCTTCAATGAACAAACCAAGTTTGGAAACCAAACCCTGATTAACACAATTAAATATCTTCAACCAGTTAATAAATCCTAACCTTTTCCTACCATGTCTCCCTACTACCCCTACCTTCATAATTAAAACCTTTCCTAGCCAAATCATAAAGATTGAAACTTTCTCTCATTTTTTCATTCTCATTTTCAATTTACCTTTTTCTGTCTATCCACATTGCACCTAGCGCTACCTTAATTCTTACCTAATATAAGTTATCTCTATGTTGCACAACAATCGGGATTATTCTTTCGAGCTCTAGTTTATAAAAATCTTTTTTTCTTAAAACTCTTACACGCCTAAGAAAAGGGATAACATCTAATCCCTTAATTTAAAGGTAAGCTTGACAGTTAATTCTCACATCAATAATAATCTTTAATTTTATCCTCTTTTATTAATAATTTTTAGGTTAGCCTATTTCCTTTCTTAGTTATAATTAAATAATATTTTTTACTTTATCTCTCGATTTTTAACTTACAATATTATTGTTCCTAATATCACATTGGTTTTCCTCAGACCTGATGATGGCATAATACGCCGAAACATGTCGTTTGTTACCCGGCCCTATGGCATCCATACCTAAGGAGAGGAAATATAACCACTAAGGAACAATACACTGTCATTTATTAACTCTATATCAATCAACATCCTAATTAATTAATTACTCTGTTTCAAATCATAACATATTCTATTTTCTCTAGCTTATAATTAACAAGTTTTTTCCATATTCCCTGATTACCTTTGTCAAGAATTTTACTTAGAATTTTGTTTTTTAACCTTTTCTGTAACATTTTAATTAGTCGTAGTTTTAAGGGTTCCTCTTTTATATCTTGTCTACTTATAATATATTTTCAAATTGTTATAATAACTAAATAATTAACACTTAAATACTACATAGTTTACCAATTTATTATATCCTTATTTTAACTTTTCCTTATATTCACACATTTATCTCATCTCCTATAATAAGATCATCTTTTATGTATATTGTGTTCCTTGAATAGTATGTATTGTATTCCTTGAATAATTTATCAATATACATATAAGTCTTGTGTTCCTGGATGTCTAAATATAACATCTCTATTAGACATAGATTTCCAAATAGATGAAACCAGATTCTCCATCTGGGAGAAACTTGCTTGTAAACCAAAACTTGAAAATCTGGACAATGAAACCATTCGTACTAAATTTACAATTTGCAACGAGCATTTTAACCCTTTCCAGCCCAGTGTAGCCATATGGCAACGTTGTTTAATAATTGTCTTAAAGTCATTAAAAACGCCCAATGTAAACGTTTGGCTACATGGTTAGTTTCTTTTGTGATCATAGATAACAGCACTTGTCGGCAAAAAAGCTTCAACTTTATTTTTAAACTAAAACTTATCAAGTTGGTAATGCATTGCAACCGGACTGGTGGCGCATCTTTGTTGACATCACTCAATTATTTTATTATACGGTAAGTTTTTATAGTTTTCATAATAAATTTATATATTTTTGTGAACTTTAATATACATGTGATATATTTATGGCATAGTTAGAGTTAAATACTTATAACTATATTATAACATATTATTATAAAATATGTGTAGCCATTTGTCAACAGTGGGCAAAACATGGGCTGTATCCGAATAGTCATGTACACTTGACTTGATGCAGACTCGATAATATTATATTACACTTTACACCCTTTTGAGATCGAAAACTGCAACAGACTTTTCGAACGGCAACTACCATTTACACGCCCTTGAGTCTGCAGTGCTGCTTTCTACCCGTGAACTTAGAAACTATTTTAAACGCCATCTATCAGCAGGGAATGAAATCGAATACACCGTTTTAATATTATCCATTCTCGCCATTACAAGATTATTTTGAATTTAGATATTTGCGTCGATATTTTACTGTGTTGTTTTAAGAATTCACAACCATGCCGAGAAATAATTTAATACTTATGGCAATTCGTGGTCTCCCCCAGAAGACGTCGCCGTGCCTCGGCACGGAGCACCGAGGATATGGAGGCGTCTTCTGACTCCACCGGGGCCTCCCCCCACCCTCTTCAAGACAACGAGGACATACGCGGGCAAGCGGAAGGGCCGGGACTTGGAGCGAAGGAGCCCTCCCAAGAAGTCGGCGCCCAGGAGCGGCCGCTCCTCCAGCCGGTCTGATGTCCTCCCGGCACCATCATCTGGATCTGGCGGGGGTAAGCTTGCTTCTTTCATATCTTCACATGCGATCCCCCAGCTGTGGCTCTGCCGCAGAAACCTCTCGGGCAGAGACCAGTGGCGGGTAAGGGCTCCGGGGGGGCACAGGCGGCCGCCGGTGCCGTCCCCAGGGGCTCCCGTGCCTCAGCCACGGTCTCCTCCCAGGGTTCGGGCGCAATCCGCAAGGATTCCCGACCCGGCGACAGGGCCAATGCTGTCCCTGAGAGAAGCGGGACCCAAAGAGTCCCGGTGATAGTGTGTGAAGGGGACTTCCGTGTGAACCCCTTCACGGCCACCAAAGCGCTCAGCCGCGGACTCGGAGGTGATCTCCGGATCAAGTGGTCCTCCAATAGGGTGACGTTCTCCGTCTTCACCCTGGAGGACAGGACCCTTCTTCTGGAGAGACTTATCTCTCAGGGCTATCAACCGTACACTTTCCCCTTGGAAAGCGAGAGGGACGGGCGGCTCGTGGTCCGCGGTCTCCCGGTGTGGACCCCCGCTCAGGACATCCACTCGGAGCTCACTGAGATGGGCTATGCGGTAAGGAGTGTTACACGCTTGGGTGCGCGCGCTGCCGGCCAGGATCAGCCGGAGAAGCCGTATCCCTTGTTCCTTGTGACTCTGGTTGGACGCCAGCAGCTACAAGCTCTGACCAAGGAGACGGTTATTTCGAAAGTGCGAGTCACTTTCGAATCTTTCCGGAGGAAGAACCTGGCTCAGCAGTGCCATCGTTGCCAAGGGTTCGGACACCCCTCCGTATCCTGTTTCAGGAGCGACAAGTGTGTCAAGTGCGGGGGTGCACACACGTCTGCGGCCTGCGAGCGTCCACGCTCGGAACCCGTCAGATGCGCCAATTGCGGTGGTCCTCACCCCGCAAATGCTGGCATCTGTGAGGTGCGTAAACGATTTGTCGACTCGCGCAAGCGCTCGACGGTCGTCGGCGCACCGCCGCCGTCCAAGCCCCAGTATCGTGCGGCACCCCCTCCCTCTCGTCAATGCCTGGGACTTTCCCCGTCTTCCGGGAGCTAAGTCAGGCGCCGCGACGCCGGGTGTCCAACCGGCGGCTCGGCAGCCTGCCGCAGCCCCCCGCACTTCTGCCCGTGCCCCACCTCACCTTCCTGCAGCAGGGACCGCTGATCTCAAGTCCCTGATCCAAACACTCACAGAGATATGGGAGCTTTGCCGCTCGCTCCGTATCTGTGAGAAACTCCCCTACCTGAGGGAGTGTCTGACTCGCTTCGTGGCCGCCCCGGACTGGGGGGGCAAGATTCAAATCCTAACCGAAGTGTGTCAGGCTTTATTTGATTGACGAGGTCAAACTCCTCCTCTGGAATTTAATCGCTGGTCGTTAGGATTCCCGAGCTCCTCCAGATGTTGACCGGGCGTGGCTTTTCTGACGGAGACGTAGTTCAGAGCGGACACCGTCTTTCAGGTTCCGGGTTTCTCCGTCTACCGGGTGGACCGAGGTGGTCACCGGAGGGGGGGTGGGGGGTGGCGTGGCCCTGTTGGTTCGGTCTCGCCTCCAGCACCACCAGACGGCCGTCCCGGGGCTCTTGTCCCTGGAGGCGGTCGCCGTGTGGCTGTTGGGTGCCGCGTACTCCGTCACTCTCGTTTGCGTCTACGGTCCTCCTCGGGTGGTCCTGCAGGCGGCCGATTTGGCCGTATTGCGTGCTCTCGACGCTAGCGTTGTGCTAGCCGAGGTTTGCCGACAGGACTGGCCTATTTACCCACTGCCCTCATCTGCCCACCTACTTGCCAGATCACCCTCGTCACCATCCCAGCTACCTGGACCTGATCCTGACCACGAGGAGGCCGTTTCTGACACCTCTGGTCACCCATCTCTCCCATTCCTCCGACCACAATCCGGTGACCGGCGTTATGCGATTTCTTCCTCTCCAGACGAATGCGCCGCCATTGTTCAACTACCGACGCGCGGATTGGCCTAGATTCCAGGCTAGGTTGAACCGCGTTGTGGCCCCAGCTGTACCCATACCTGACGTGGGGGAGTTGGACCGTCAGGTTCAGCTCTTCACCGCCTCCCTCCTGTCGGCGGCGGAGTCCTCGATTCCGATCCGTCGACCCCCCTTGTTGGGCCCCCCACTCCCTCCCGACCTGATAGACGACATGAGGCTCCGAGATAGAGCGCGTGCTCTGTGGCAGAGAAGTCGTCTCCCCCGTGTCCGGGAGATATACGTCGCGCTCCGCTCTCACTGTCGGCGCAAGCTCAGACAGTGGCAGAGGGAGGCTAAGACGCGCCGTCTTGCCGCTCTCGACACAAAGGATCTCTCCTTGTGGCGTCATCTGAAGGGGATACGACACAAGAAGGATCTGATCCCCGAGCTCCGCGTGGCTGGCGGTTTGGCGTCCTCCGCCACAGACCGGTCAGAGGCTCTGGCGGTAGGATTCCAGGCTAGCTTCGCGAGGCGACCGGGATCACCGGAGAGAGATCAAGCGGATCCGCCGGGCACTTCTTTCCCCGGTGGCAGGTCAACCCCCGTACCCCGACCTGCAGCTGGTAACCCCCTCCGAGCTGACCAGGACCGTGGCGAGGCTTCGCGCCGCGTCCGCTCCCGGGTTGGACCGGATTTCCCCCCTCCTCCTGGCCCACCCCTCGTAAAGCCTTCGTCCTACTTCTCCGAATCCTGAACGCAATGTTTATATTGTTGTACTTTCCGGCACAATGGCGGGTGGCTATAGTCATACCTATCCACAAGCCCGGGAAACCGCCCGGATATCCGTCGTCCTACCGTCCTATCTCTCTGCTCTCTTACGTCGGCAAAGTCGCCGAGAGACTGATCCTGACCAGGCTGGAGGTGCACCCCCTCCTGCCGGATCACCAGTCCGGAAAGGCCTGTCGACCACCCACGCCGTCGCCACGGTCGTAGACCGGGTGACGGAAGCGTTCAACGAGCGGCGCCACTCCGGCTTCGTCTTGTTGGACGTGAAGGGTGCGTTCGACAGTGTGAGCCACCGAGGACTTCTCACGGGACTTGCAGAAGCCGGAGTTCCCTCACCAATGCTACATCTCCTTCTGTCTTTCCTCCAGGACCGCTCCTTCAGAGTGGGCGTGGACCACCAGTTGTCGACCCCTCGTCCTATAGTCTCTGGAGTCCCCCAGAGCTCCTGTCTCTCCCCCCTCCTTTTCTCCCTCTTCGTGCGAGACGTTCCCGTCCCACGGGAGTCTCCCTCTTCCAATATGCCGACGATACAGCTATCCTGGCGACCTCCCCGATGCCCCGGTGATCTGGGCCAAGCTCACCATGGCATTGCGGGGGATAATAGCTTACCTTGGTACCAAATCCCTTGCAGTGAACGGTACGAAGACGTCGGCGATACTGTTCACCCGCCGCAGACCGGGTCCGTTGCAGCCCCTCCGCGTCGCGGGAGAAGCGGTCCAGTGGTCGCAAACGGTGAAATACCTGGGTGTGTCGCTGGACCGTCGCTGCAACTGGGACTCGAACCTGAGAGCGTCTGCAGGGAGAGCGAGGGGAGTCATGCTAGGACTGGCCCCACTCCTGCGCACAGCCAGCCCGTTGAACCACGCCCATAAAGTTAGACTCTTCCAGGCTTGTATTATGTCCCTCCTACTCTACGCCGCGCCTGCCTGGGCTTACCTTCCCCGATACCGCTTCTCCCCGCTCCGAGCGGTTTATCACCTATTTTTGAGGTTGATGCTCGGACTCCCTCCCCGCACCCACACCCGAATCCTGCTAGACTTGTCTGGCCTCCAACCCCTGGACGTGATCATCCGCGGGTTGGCAGTGACTTTCTTTACACGGTCGCAGGCCAGTCCTAACGCGATCGTCAGGGGCATCGGCGACTACGACCCCCTTGCTCTCGTCCACAGACGCATCAGAGACGGTGTGGTGGGCCCCCCCGCCGGACACGGATGACCCGGGAGGTAGTCTGTGGCGTTGAGGAGCGATTGCTCCTGTTTAAGACCTAAGGCCGACTTCGTCAGGACGCGGCTCCATTGCTCCAAGAATTATCCCGGTTGGCGCTCCGCCCTCCCCGTGGGTGCGTGTGTTCGAGTGCTAGGTCATCACAACCGTCATAACTTTTTACGTACAGTTCACTACAATAGCCCGAATCTAACCAGATTAATTCAAACAAACGTAAACATTAACAGAAACTCTAAAAGCAACCATGTGATTCAACTTAGCCGATATTTTGCCACATTGAGTGAACGTTATGATGTCGTCCTCGTAAGTGTTTTGTTTAAAATTCAATGTGTGTTGTCCCTGGCGGTCCTCCATCAGAGGGCCGTGGTGCCCCTGTCTAGTTTCCCAGTCTCTTGATCTGTTCTTCCTCCCGATGCCCCATCTCACTCTCAATTACCATTCGTCTCCCGCTTCACTTCATACATGCCCCATCCACGTCCGGTCACCCATCCTTCAATGTTTTCCACCTTTTCTTTCTCCATAAATGTACTATTGTATATATATAAGGTCTCTGTCGACCTCTTACCAGCGATTGGGCGGGTTTTTGTTAACTTTTCCCACCTCTAAGACACTGGACCACAATAATCAGCCCACCAGGGCGACAAAGACTTCCATTATAAGCGTGTTTTTTGTTTTTAAGTTAGTTGACATTCGAGAGCCCCATCAGGGCTGGTGTTTGTTGTTATGTGTCATTTATATTCTTTGTTTATTCATGTCTACCATATTTAACGCTACATAAAATTAAAGTCCTTACAAACAAACTTATGGCAATAGTAAATGGAAGGCGTAGATTGATCCATCAGCTTCTAGCAATTATAAACTTATTATTAGGATGGTTTGAAATTCAGCAACAATATGTAAGTACAATATTTTTTTTAGTTAAATCTGTAATGACAATAAAATGTGAAATAAAACAAATTAATCTAATCAAAGTGATACTGTTAAGGGCCGTCACCAAATTATGTGAGGTTTTTATGGTGTGTGTGCAGTATTTTCTCACGTTTTCTTATTATCGTTGGTGCAGGGGAGGGGGGACAGAATTCATCTCCAACTAATCACTAATATCACTGATTAATTTTAATATTAACCTAATAGTTAGCACAAAAATATGTAATTACAGAATATATAACTGACCTTGTTTTTATATTAATCTACAAAATAGTAAAAAATGACAAAAATAAAGGGGGGGAGGGGAGACACTAAATATTACAATCTCTTACTTGAGAAAGGGAGAGGGATCTAAAATCATTAAAAAAAACCTCAAGTAATTTAAACACAGCTCCTTTTGTGTTGCTTCTTGTCACAATGACAATATTATTAATAAAAACAATAACAATAGAGTAAAAACTAGACTTGACTGGCAAGGACGGGAAGATCGTGGTTAGGCTCCGGTCAAATCCACCGACGGTGATTTTTCCAAAATAGTTTCTCATTCTCCCTTCCCGCAAATGTTGGTGGATTACCTGTAAAATGCTTTATTCCTCATCCCTACCCTTTAATAGTAATTATCATATATGCTTAGAACATGAATGGGTAGTAAGAAGCGGTGGGGAAAAAATTAATTTGTAATAAATACACATATTTTTTATATTTGTTTGTTTTTATATTTTAATTATTTATAGAATCGTCCTTACTCCTATTGTGTGATGAGCATAAACCAGAAAATTGTGGGTCAGTTTGTTGATGGGACTCTAGACATGATGGCCCATATTCGGGTTACACGCGAAACCTTTTTCGCGTTGGAAGCAATGTTGGCTCCCCAAACACACGGGTACAGTATAACTAAAGTTTTGGGATGGTGCAATTTAAAGTAGGACAAACTGTTGATGATTAAACAAATCATAAAAATGATTGTAGTCTGATAAGGACAAATTATTTATAAGTATAAAATAAGAACGACAGTGGATGTGTCTCCCTTTCCTGGGGGGAAGGGGGGGTCAACCAGATGAGGAACTGAGTCGGCGGCCTAACCGTCAGGAAGGGGAAACAATAAAACTTCGAGTACCTTCTAACAGTTTGAATTTGCCACGTTCCCATTGGTGCAAATTCAAACATGGTGAAGAAGGGTAGGACGGTAATGACCAGTAAATAGCGGTCCAGCCGAGGTATTAAGTAGGGTTGGGCCGAGCAAATCTGGCATTCTGGTTTTTGAATTACGGGAGGACTCGGGTGAACTGTGTGACGCTCGGGTACCATAATGATGGGGGGGACTTCACTATTTTATTAAGCATAAAAGTTGTAATCAGGTGATAACGTAATTAATAAAAATGTGATGTGTTACAAATAACATTAATCATTCATTATGCCCTATACTTTCAATATTTTAACGGCCAAAATAAGTTCAACTAGAAAAGAAAAAGGTATCGTAACAAAGTTGGTGCTACGTGACCAGGATTCATCATGGTACATAACAAAATATGGAATGGTGAAATAAAGAATTATGGGGAAATAAACGACAGTGAACTATATGGACGGAGCTACGAGGACGGAAACCAGTGACGGAGCTACGAGGACGGAAACCTGTGACGGAGCTACGAGGACGGAAACCAGTGACGGAGCTACGAGGACGGAAACCAGTGACGGAGCTACGAGGACAGCAACACGGCCGGAGCTACGAGGACGGAAGACGGTGCGGTGAGGACAGCAACAAAAGACGAAGGAGCTACGAGGGCACCATCGAGGGACCAATTCCTTAATACCCACATAGGACTGAGCTAATCACAGTATTGTAATTTTAAAGCAGGGTGAGTGGTTTTTTTTTCAAAATATTATTGGGCCTATTTTTTCAGTACACGGAGACAGAGGAAAGGTAAGTGGATATCATGTGTTTTGTTTTTCTGATTGCTGTCAATTGCTGGTTGGTTCCGGATACTGTGGGGAAGTGCCATAATTCCTCGGGGAGAATAGGGATGGATAGATCACGTCAAACAGGCAGGGTGACACGACAGACAAGACCGGTTGCTAGCAAGATGGACAATAATCAACACACGACACCAGACTTTGACGACCGGGAGACAGCAGAGATTACAGAAGAAAGGGGGCTTTCTCATCAACCAGTGACGTAATACCCGAGGAGACTGTATCTGAGGATGCCGTCGCGACGCTAATGGACGTTTCGGAGGACACGGTAAGGAATGTGATGACGACGAACGCTCCATGGTGGAATAAGGGGGTGACTGAGCCACCGCCTGAACAATTTGACAACCCAGCGGACATGATGTCCCAGCTTAATAGGGTTTTAAGGGGTTGGGAAAATAAACATAAAAAACAGATGGATCAATTGGAGACTTTAGTACAGGAAAGGTTGGATACACAAGCTGAAGACATAAGACGCGTGCAGGAAGAAGCAAATAAAAAAATTAGTCAACTATTTGAGTCACAAAAAAGATTTCAAGATGACCTAGGAACAGTAAGGGTGGAAATAGAACAGCTCCGCGATAACAGGCAGACAGAAGGGGCTGATATGCAAAATATTAAGGGGGAACAGGAGGCCCTTAAGGAAGCACAGGGCCGACAAGGACTTAAATTAGATGGACTAATAGACAAACAAAACACCCTGAGAAATAATCAAAAACAGTCACACCAAGAACTAACGAACTTAACTAAGCAAGTGGAGGTCAACTATCAGGGGTTGGTAAAGTCGTGCAAATTGATGACAGACAGAATCTCTCAGCTGGAAAATGTACGGTTAGGAGCTAGTACAAGTCAAACCATGGAGGGGTCACAAGCAAATAGAGTAACGTCCAGGACGTCACCCGCACGTGACCTATTGTCAGCTACGGTTATATCGCAGGAACACAGTTTTGGCCAAGAGAGAATGACGTCACAGTTAGTGGGTACAGAAGTATGTAGACCACCAGAGGAGGTACATTTAGATTTGGTTAAGGCCAGACTACCTAAATTTAATGGCCGAAATTCCAATATATCAGCAGTGCAGTATATCACTAAGATTGACAGGGCCGTCAGGGAATCACAAGTGAGCAACTTAAGGTACACCTCTTAATGAATGGATTGAGAGATCAGGCGTGTAATTGGGCAGAACTAAATGAATGGGGCTGGACTGACTACGCCACAGCCAGGAGGGCGTTTTTGAATAAATTTTGGTCGATGGACGAACAGGATTTATTTCTACAGGAAGTATTCAATAGTAAATATAATCCACGTCGGGAGTCGATGAGTGAATATGTACAGCGGTTAAAGAACCAGGCGGACTTCCTGGAAGAACCAGTAAGAGAAGATAGGCTGGTGAACCATTTAATACATCACTTTGACTGGGGTACACAAGATGTTATGATTGCTGCTGGAGTAAGGGATATGACGTCATTGAAGGATATCACAGAAAGACTAGATCAAAGAGTGGTTCGAGATCGGTTGGAGAACAGGGCTACATATGACCGAGTGCCACAGTTTGGCCACCCCGGACCAGGCCAGCTGAAGTCAAACGTAAGAACACAGCAAAGTAGGAGCGAAGAGGCTCAAAACAAACAACGGGATTGGAACAATAGTAATGGACGGAGGTGGAGAGAGGAGAGTGACAGAAGGGGGAACCAAGGACTACCTGCGGAAGGGGGAGAGCACCCTATACAAAGGGGGTGGCAAGGCCAGCGGTCGAATTTGGCAGGCAACCAAATAACAGAAGGGATGAGACAAAACAGACCGGTCCGTGCAACAGTGGCCCAAGAGTCACCACCCAACTATAAAAATGTAAGACGAATCCGAGCGGAATTTAATGACATCCCGCGGGAAGATGACGCAATTGAAGATTATCGAAATGACGCAGAAAACTACCAAGCTTCCAATATGGGATGTATACCGGCAAAAAACAATTGAAGTCATCACATAGTAGCCCGTATGTGAGAAGCACTGACTCAAACAGGGCTACCACTATAAGAAAAACCAAAGCAGGAACGGAAATTAAGGAGGTCAGGGCCATGTTAGTTAATGATCCCGTGCCAGATCTTGTACATGAAGAACCATTGATGCGCAGCCTGGAGAGATATAGAGCACCAGAGATTGCGGGAGTTGTGGGGCAAACCAATTTGAACTTTTTAATAGATAGTGGTGCTGACATTAGCGCTATTTCACAAGCTTGTTTTGAGGAAATTGAAAATAAAAACCCCGAATTAAACCTGCCAGTACTACCCGTACAGTCGGTAACCATTATTAGTGCGAGTGGGGTAAGAAACACCAAGGTTAGGAAACAAGTGATGCTAGAAGTGAAGTTCCAACATGCGTCGGTGGAAATTGTGTTTTTTATAGTGCCTAACTTAAATATGGTGGCAATTATTGGATCGGATTTTCTCGGGAAGAGGGGTGGCGTTATAGATTATATCCAACAGGAAGTACAATTTACAGAGGAACCAAGGAGAATATCCGTGCCGTTTATAAGGGCAGTGGTGGTCGCCAGCATCAGTACTGAGGATTGCCCACTTTGGGAGGGGGAGAATAGAAATATAGGGGCCGACGTGAGCCAAAGGATCAGTGGTACCCCAGTAAGAAATAATATTGAGGGTAGCCTGAGGTCTAATTCCAGGGGGCACTCTGGTTTGAGTTGCAATGATGGGGAGGGAACATGCCCCCATAAAGGATGTAAATTTACTCTTCCATCAGGGGAGCTTAGAAGTAAACACGAGTCCAGCGAAGATTTATCCCCCATCCCACAAAACGTTATAATCGCTCAAGATGGCGGAAGGCGGAAGAACCAAGCGAATCCTGGGACAGCCCTGCAAGAAGCCCACCCTAATGACAACCAATGTACTGGGACGGGCCAAAAAGGGTTGGTAACTAGCAAATTACCACCTAAAACGCCAGGAAGGGATGCAATAAATGCCAGCACATGTGAGAAGGGCAGTATAGCTTCTAGCCACTTGTACACACGACCAACGGAAGAATTTACTGACTCTGTTGCCGCGATAAATCAAAAGGAGTTAGAAGTACAGGGGAAGGGACGCCTGAATAAGAAAGAACTTCAATATGTCGAGCGGCTCCGGCAGGGGCAGGAACAAGATACGCAACTGGCCAAGGTTATTGAAATGTTAAGCGGGACCGATCCATCAGCAGAGTTAAACAAACAGTACCAAATATATAAGGAGGTCCTATTCAAATGGGTGGAAAGATGTCAGAGTTGGAAGGTGTGTATTCCAGAGGGTTTAGTTAGTGATCTGATAGAAGAGTACCATCAACTGTATGGGCACTATGGCGTATACAAGACGGTCAGGCTGTTGAGAGAGTCATGTATCTTTCCGGCAATGCTCCGCAGGGTAAGGAACATCTTAAGGGGGTGCGACATATGTCAGCGCACTAAACCTCCTAACACCAGAACCGAAGGGAGACTCCAAATAGTTACAGCTCACCGGCCTTTAGAAAAGGTATTTGTAGACATCATGGGCCCGCTACCAAAGGGAGTCAGAGGTGCACAGCACGTATTTGGGATGATGGATTTATATACTAAATATATAAAACTGTATGTTATTAGGAGGGCTACGGCCCGAGCGGTCGTGAACCGTGTAACTGTCAATTATATACAGGAAATGGGCAAGCCAGGAATGATCGTCTCGGACCATGGGCCCCAATTCACTAGCCGCCACTGGATTGGAAGTTTGAGGGAGAGAGGCATTAAACAGGGATATACGGCCATTTATCACCGGGTTCAAACCCGTTAGAAAGGGTACACAGGGATATAGGAAGAATGCTACGGGTTTATTGTCATAGCAATCACCGCTCGTGGCCTAATTATATTACCAAGAATGTGTCAATCAAACAATACACTCCGTGACCGGCTTCACCCCCCACGAACTCATTCACGATGATAGGCCACCCAGACCACTAGAACGGCTGTTTCAGTTTCCTCCAGGGCATGAGCTGTCCCGAGAACAGAAATTAGAACGGGCTGGCCGCAACATGGAACAAGTGGCGGGTAGGAGGATAGCCCGAGACGCGAGGACCAATCGTAGCCATCTGAGTATAAATTAGGAGACCTAGTTCTCGTGAAGACACACAAATTGTCATCCGCACTTACCAAGGAGACCAGTAAATTATTTTTACTTTATCAGGGACCAGGTAGAGTGACAGCGGTCAGGAGTAATGGTGCATATGTTGTCCACTCCAAGGACTCTGATGAAATTATAGGTACTTTTAATGCAGTGCATCTAAAAAAATACTACCTGAACCACCGCGACCACTCACATTAGGTGTGGTAAAATTCATCATAATACTCAGGTGTTTTATTTTATTGAATAGCCAGGGTCCACGGTTCCATTCCTGGGAAGGTATAACGTTATTTATTATTGTGTGTATTGGGTGATATATCTAATTAATAATAAGAGTGCCAACAGTAGTGTGTGACCAAGTGTGATAACAAGGGGGTCAAAGAATATTAAAGGGTCTTGTGTTAGTAATTAAATGTGATTTAACAAAAAAAAAACAAACTGAACTATGTACGTAACCAAATTTAGTGAAAGGTGCAGCAAGAAGAAGTTTAAAAGGAGGAAGAAGGTTCACTCCTGGTGAAGTGCCTTCTTGGAACTGTGGAAGGGATTATAGCCAGGACTAATGACTACACCTCCACCAACAAGTTTAAGTGAGGAGTGTGCAGAGGTAGAGTCAAGTTTTAATTAGTGTAAGGGTGGGAACTATGTATATTGATGTGTGTTTTTTTTCTTTGTGAATATGTATGTAAAGTAACTATCACCAATAGAAAGGACTGGCAGTTAGGCCTGTTAAAAAATTTGTTTAGTAATATATAGACAAATCAATTGTAATGATCATTGATAAAGTGTTAAGTTAGCAGAATATAGATAGTTGTGGTTAGGTAATTGTATTGGATATATATGTATATATATGGCAAAATAGGAGCTAATTATGGTAGCTAATAGGCATGAATGTATATTATGGTGTGGACTGTGAAGAACCTTATAAACAATTTTCACACGTCCACAAAGGGGGTAGTTGATAAGGACAAATTATTTATAAGTAAAAAATAAGAACGACAGTGGATGTGTCTCCCTTTCCTGGGGGGAAGGGGGGGTCAACCAGATGAGGAACTGAGTCGGCGGCCTAACCGTCAGGAAGGGGAAACAATAAAACTTCGAGTACCTTCTAACAGTTTGAATTTGC
Organism: Timema cristinae; assembly: GCA_039000515.1. Lineage (NCBI taxonomy): Eukaryota > Metazoa > Arthropoda > Insecta > Phasmatodea > Timematidae > Timema > Timema cristinae. The sequence goes on from JBCFYV010000315.1 coordinate 34,186, forward strand.
CACGTTCCCATTGGTGCAAATTCAAACATGGTGAAGAAGGGTAGGACGGTAATGACCAGTAAATAGCGGTCCAGCCGAGGTATTAAGTAGGGTTGGGCCGAGCAAATCTGGCATTCTGGTTTTTGAATTACGGGAGGACTCGGGTGAACTGTGTGACGCTCGGGTACCATAATGATGGGGGGGGGGGGGGGGGGGGGGACTTCACTATTTTATTAAGCATAAAAGTTGTAATCAGGTGATAACGTAATTAATAAAAATGTGGTGTGTTACAAATAACATTAATCATTCATTATGCCCTATACTTTCAATATTTTAACGGCCAAAATAAGTTCAACTAGAAAAGAAAAAGGTATCGTAACAAGTCAACACCTAATCAAAGATCGGTCCACATGCTTGACATGCCTGGTACAAGGTGTCACTCTCGTGTTGGACTGGACTTGCAATGATAGGGTCAACTGGGGGTAGTGTTACCTAAATGGTTTCTCACTCTTTTTCCACACAAATATGGGTACATTGTCTAATAAATTGTACCTTCCTCATTCATGTGCATATAACTAATAAAAAAAAACTTTTTTTCTTCCAGGTGGAGTATGTCTTTTCGGCTGTTTATATTTTTGTTCTGGCTGGGCTGTGGTACTTCTTACAGAGTAATATCTGTTGTGTTTAATGTTTCAACATCAACTGTACACAATATAGTCCACAACACTATGAACAATGTTCTGGAAAGTCTGCAAAATAAAGTTATTTGCTACCCTTCTATGGACAAAATAGCAGATGTGGGATGGGGCTTTGGACGATTGGCCAGATCTCAAACATTCAACAACGCTGTTGGGGCTATTGATGGTTGTCACGTCAAGGTGAGAGTCACTGGACCCAACAAACAAGACTACTTCAACAGAAAATTGGACTACAGCGTGCAATTCCAGGCTGTAGTCGATGACAAAGGGATGTTTATTAACATATCGTCACATCAGTATTACAAGGTTGTAAGTGCCATATTTTGAAAAATAAAGTTATGAGTATTACAAGGTTGTATTTGCATAAAACTACTTTTAAAACTTCCACACTAGGCTGCAACACTTTTTATAGCCAATAAATTCCATATTATTTAAAGTTGTATCTTCCTTTAAGATTATCTTTGGAGTTACAAAGCTGTATGTGGCACATGCAACTTTGGTAAACCACCTTAGTCGCGTGATCTGTGCTACATAGTTGTATGTTACACATAGAACTCTGTAATATTCAATTTTATGATTATTTATTTTAACCAGGTGGTATGTGACAAGAAATTCAATCTGTTAAATATGGCATTTAAAAGCAGTTGTGTTGACAATATTAATCATTTGGACAAAGAACTTATTAACGAGATGTAAGTTAATGCTGATAGTGGTAGTGACAATGAAGAAGTATTACTCCCAAATTACAACTCATCTGTTAAAATGTAATAATAAGGTTTGGCTTATAGCTTAGCATTATTTTGTGTATGAATTTTTTAGGTTAATATAATAGTAGAGTGGTTAGTTATGTAAGATAGCTGAGCCATGGACCTTTTATCAGTATCTTATTGATACAAGTAATATTATGCCTTATTCAAACTAAAACTATGTCTGTCCTAGGCTAAATGAAATAATAACCTAGTGTTTGGGTATAGTTTTTTGCTCTAATGCCCAAAAATTATATTAAATGGTAGAATAAATTTGAGTACCTACTTTATGAAATTAAACATAGTAACAATCATTATTAAATATAGTGTGATCTTTTTAACAACATAATTATATGCTTACGAGGGCATTACTTTTGCTTTATTCTAGATTTGCTGAATCAACTGAAGGTGGATTTTCCCCACTAAATTCAAATGATATAATAGTATGTGAAAATGTTGCAGAAGAAATAGTGATATCTTGCAGAGACGAAGTAATAATATATGAGGATGCTACAGATTGTATTGTTGAGGTGCTGACAGAAGATGTTGATAGAAGTGAAGCAGGATTGGCTATAGAAGCATTTCCCATAGGTGATATCACACTGGAAGACAAGATAGACACTCTGGTTGATAGAGGTGTTAAACACAATGATCTAGAAAATAATATTTTGTTTGATGGTTCTGTGACTTGTACAGAAAATCTAAACACTGAATATGAATCTAGTAGAAAAGAAAATGTTATTAATGAGACTAAGACCAGCTCAGAAACAAAAACTAGAAAACGCAAAAGAGACCCAACATCATGGGCATGCAACGTTAGAAAAGAAAAGTGTCAGTCTGGGCAGACATATATTTCTGTGAGAAAAAAGCCAGTTCCAGCTAAATCTGTGAAAACAACTAAAAACTGTTTGGTATCATGCAAATATAAATGTCAAAATTTAATTACAGATAACGAGAGAGAGAGAGAGGTAATTTTCCAAAAATATTACTCTCTTTCTCCAAATGAAAAGAGACATTTCATTGTCTCCACAACTGAGTGCTCTGGAGTCGAAAGGCATGGAAAAGAGAAAACAAGTGAATCCTCACGCAGAAAGAAAACATTTAAGTATTTCTTTACTGTTAGCAATAATCACATACAAGTATGTAAGCAGTTTTACCTAGGCACTTTATCAATCAGCCAAAAACCTGTTTACACAAGTCATGAAAAAAAAAATTGCATCTCTAATATTCCCAACCCCTCTTTGAAAGGACGACATGTAAAAAGACAAATTCTTGACTGCGAAAAACAAAAGGTTAGAGATCATATTTCATCTTTCCCTATAGTTGAGTCACATTACTGTAGAAGTAACACCAAGAGGAAGTATTTAGATTCTACTCTCAATGTCTCTTTAATGTACAATCTATATGCAAATCAACTAAAAGAAAAGAGTGAGAACCCTGTTAAACAATCCTTTTATAGACAAATATTTGTTACAGAATACAACCTTTATTTTCATGTCTCCAAAAAAGACGGACGTGACCTTTGTGAAGAAGTAAAACTAGCTAAAAGTGAAAAAACATTGACAGAGGACAGACTAAAGCAATATGAAATTCATATTTATGAAAAAGAAGCAATGCGAGTAAATAGACAAAGTGATAGAGATGATAAAAGCAAAGCTGTATTATGTTTTGATTTAGAAAATGTACTTACTTGCCCAAGAGCCGAGGTCAGCTGTTTTTTTTTATCACAGTAAGCTTAATGTGTACAATTTAACAGGCCACCTTTCAACAACCAAACAAGTATACTGTGCCTTATGGACAGAAGCTCTTATGGGAAGAACAGGAAATGATATTGCTAGTGCTGTATGTAAAATATTGAGGCAGGTTGCAAAAGACAATCCAAACATAAAAGAGTTAACACTATGGAGTGACAGTTGCATACCCCAGAACAGGAACTCAATTTCATTTGCAGTGCTTGATTTTTTGAAACATCATCCATCTATTGATGGAATAACAATGAAATTCTCAACACCTGGTCATTCCTGTGTTCAGGAGATAGACTCAGTGCATAGCTGCATAGAAAAAGTGTTGTCAAAAAGTGAGTTTTTCTCTCCCATTTCTTTGTTGCGGTTGTTACTAAAAGTGAACCAAAAGAAGCCCTACAAGATACTACAAATGATTAAGACAGATTTCAAAGATTTTCAAACATGTGCCACAAATTTGAATTTCAAACAAGTTCCTTATTCAAAAGTAACATCTCTAAGATTCACTCAATCACTCACTGAAATTGAATATCGTGAGTCTCATTTGTCTGAATGCTATACCAATGTTAATTTAAAACAAAAAAAAGATTAGACAGTCTAGAAAATCTTCAACTGTCTCTGTTGGTACTAATGATTTGAAATATTCAACCATACTTCAAACACCCAAAGTCAGTGGGCGGATTGTAGAATTATCAGAACAGAAGAAAAAGTCCTTACAAGAAATGCTGAAGTGGATGCCACAAATCGACAGAGAGTATTACTCACATCTTGGAATCTTGAACAAATAAATAACTCTTACTTAATTCCAAATAGTTAACATCAATATTTTTACCATGAATATAGTAACTGTGTTTGTTTAACAAAAAAGACATTAAATAATATTTAGTGCAATTTCTTTATAAAATGTAATCTACACATTAACTTTTGTGTTTTTCATTATGTTTTTAGTTCCTGCTATAGACTTTGCTATGAAACTTTTAATCACTAAAACTAAATTTAAGAAAAATAAATAAAAACTTTAAGCTTATTTATTATTATATTGTATCTAGTTATAAAATACTAGTTGTTTTAATAGTTTGTACCAAACTGTTATTGTAAGAAAATAATCATAACAAAGTTGTATGTGACATTAATTATAGTAAAACATTTTCCTTGGAGTTTCAAAGTTGTATGTGCAAATTTAATTGACTATAATAGCTAAAAAATGAGTAAAATTTTCTTACTGTATGTAAATTTCACATAAATAGTAACATTACTTTGTATACAAACTTATATTACTACTACTTATTTAATAGGGTAACTATCATAGTGAACATTCAAGTCCCTGTATCTCCATACTTATTTGTGTTCACATACAACCTAAGGTGACGATATATGCCGGGTACCCTGGGTCAGTGCATGATTCAAGGGTGTTGCGATCAAGCACCCTTTATAGAAACAAAGAGTACCCTCCTCAAGGCTACTTTTTATTAGGAGATGGAGGATATCCTTTATTAAATCGTCCCGTTTGTTTATTAACACCTTATCGAAACCCTCATCCTAATCAAGAAGAAAAGATACAATTTAATTTGTTTCATAGTGTAACATTAGCCGCTAGCTAATGTTACAATACTGGAAATTGTAAACTTACCCAATTCTACAAAGACGTCAGCGGCCATGCTCATGTAAACACTGCGAGCCACTTATCAACACACACCTGGCCATCAAGACCTTCCTTGTAAGACTGAGGCGCGCCCACTGGAATACATCACGCCGTTTCTGCTTGCCCAAAGACCATAAGAAGAAAAGAAGTAACACTCCACCTAGTTTACGAGCGGGCTTCTACTAGATCCGTGAGGCTCCTAGAACCTTCTCCACCCTGTCTACGTTCTTTGGTCCCCCCCCTGGACTATGTTCTGCAAGCCGTGTTTTGTGCGTATAAAAGATCGACCATGTGAATTGTGAGCCACTCTTGGGCTGGCGTTGGAATTCGCCTGAACAGGCGAACGCTTCAAAATTAACGATGTAAGCTAAATTCAGTTTAGATGAAATCTTTAACGTTTCTAAAATTCCGTTTAGGCACTTTGTTGTTATTTCATAATGAATAGACTTGATCTTTCAAACTTGCGCTTTAGTGACTTTCCATGATAAATGGACTTAAAACTTTCATACTGGCATTTGGTTGCGCCTTCAAATATCTGCCTACATATAACTTAAAACTTTGCACTTAGCAGTATGCATAAAGTAATTGGACTTTAAGACTTTTCAGATTTAATATTTTAGTGAAACAAGTTACGATTTTACTTCGTTTGGGCATTTGTGTTGATTTAAATGACAAGGCAAAGTTCACAGTTAAGATTTAGATCTATTATGTCCGGCATGATTGAACGTAAAACTTCGGGCATAATAAATTTAAAATCGCGTAAAGATTGCTGGTATCATATTATGTTCTTTATACTATTTATGATGTTACGTTTTGTGCACTTATATTATTGAGCGTAATCTCTAAAAAACCTGCTTTTGTTAATTATTTTCAAAGGTTAATAGGTTTGGTTCAGAACTTAAGACCTATAAATTATGTTATTCATAATTTTACCTTGTCTATGAACTTTAAATATAAACCTCGCAAGGTGTTTCATTAAGCTAATGTTTATTGTATTAGAATAGTTCTTGTTGGGTTGTTTTTGATGTTCACCTTTGAACATGAATTACCTGCCGCCATCAGCGCACCATAGGGGTAAAAGGAAGTTGTTATAGCAACCAAGTTTGTGATTGTAAACGAGAGGTGTAGGCCAATCTAATGCATAGGTCAATCCAACACCAACATCTGGTAATACGTCAGTTAGGTTTAATCATATACCCCCTTCCCCTTTTTGGGACTGATGAGGTATTAATAATAATGTTTATAGGTTATATTTTGGTAATTGTCGTATTGAACTGTACGAGGTTAGGCTGAGGTTTAATTGTTGCTTTCACGCCAAACTGTAGCTTTCCAGAGTAAGCGTAGATGTTCGCTTTCAAATTTGGCGCTCATGGTATGAGGCCATTGGAAAAGGTTGTAAAGACGTTACATACTTGATGATTGTTTATGTATTTATATCTATATTTGTTCTCTTTTTTGAGAAGTTATAATAAATTATTGTTGATGGTGATATTCGTTCCTTCTTTATAAGTATCATCCTTCGGTAATTTTAAGTTAAGTAGTTCATGTGAGGTAATCACGAATATGGTATAACGTCTGGGCTGTGTTTATCGACCTTTGAGGGCGACCGTGAGAACTTGCCCTCATCTATCTCAAATTGCGTGTGCTGGGTGTTATTTAGCTTACCCAGCGGGTATAACAAGTTCACTCACCCAGCCCACTCTATCGATTGTTATTGTGTTTTTTTTTAATTTCCTTATTAAGTGTTTGAACCCTCTCTTTTGGATGGTAGATCCTAATTGTGGTTCAAAACACTGCGCCACTCTGCTAAAGAGTGCGTGCACGGGTGTGTTCAACCTGATATTGCTTGTTTGACCTTTGTTTCATGACCCAACCGTCCGCCATGGCCTACGCACCTGGGAGCCTAGTCAACACCAAGTCCGACATCTACAGACTCAATTCTGCAGACCTACGCCATGAGCTCGAGGGAAGAGACATCCCGTTCCCCCCGACGCGAGCGTGGGAGTGCTGCGGTCCTTGCTTTCGGATAATTTCTGTAAGTCGGACGCCTCTGATACTGTAGCCATTAGCCATGCAGTTAGCCAACCTTCCCTAAGGGATAGTGATTTGCCCAAGTTGAACAATGTAGAGTTGGAAGAGGCGGGAGAGCACACTAGCCCCCCCATTGATCCTGTTAGGAGTAATTCTATTACTACCCCCTCTAAAACACTTAGTAAGATTGCCGGCGATAGTCTTAAATTATTACCCTTTTGCGACGGTCAATCTCCTAACGTATTGTTTAAGTTTTTATTAGAAGCAAACAGGGTCTCAAAACTTAGGCTTGTGGGAGATACAGAGTTTTTGATCCTTTGTATGGGGAAAGCCACGGGTTTCCTAGCTCATTTAATTTCCAATTATGTACAATTAGGTCTTAGCTGGAGGATTGCAAGAGTTCGTATTTTGGAGTCCTTAGTCTCCAGGAGGGAGAAAGAGAGGCTGTGTGGGCAACACGTACGACGTTTTCAAAATCCTCAGGAGCCATTTAGGGTTTTTATATTAGCTGTCTCGGAAGCCACAGAGATTTTGGATCTCAATCTTACTGAAGGAGAAGTCGTGGAGATTATCTTGGAGAATGTGTCCCCACTGACTAGAAGGCATTTTGTGTTTTCACACAAGCCAACCTTGTTGTCAGACTTATATGCGTTAGCTTCTAACATAGAAGGATCCTTACTTGCTGAAAAAGAGTATTTGGAGGCCCACCCCCCACCTATTGTAAACGATTTGCCTCGACGTATCCCCCCCCCTGCAACCGGGTAGCTTCCAATACCCACGGGAGGCCGTTAGGAGCGATTAGGTCAGGAAGACGGGTGGACTTGTCACACGTTAGGTGCTTTCGTTGCCACCAATTAGGGCATTTTCAACGCGACTGCCGGTCGGGAAACGTGTGACGCGTGGTTTTGAGAAGGGGCCGGCCGCGCGTAAATGTAGGAAACGTAGTGACCCCTTCCCCTGTGGTTAAAGTTATGATCGGGTCTAATCCCGGGTTTGCGTTGCTGGACACAGGTTCCAGTGGGTCCTTTGTAAACAGCGACTTCCTGAAGAAGTTAAATGGGTCTTACAATATCGTCGTTAAGAAAGTAGAATCCAAACCATTTATTGTTGGCAATGGGAGTTTATTGTTAACCCAGGAGAGAGTTAGTTTACCCATTAAAATCGGGGGATTTTCGTGGAAGAGAAATCTATATTGCATCCCGTCCCTCCCTTATGACATTATACTAGGGAACGATTTTCTGTGGGAAACGGGTGCTGTGATTAATTCTGGGCACAGAGTATTAACCTTTGGATTTTCCCCTAAAGCCCATATTGAGTTATGTCGTTCTGCTACTGTGTGTGGCGTCCATCTTGTAAAATCCTGTGATGATGCGATTAAGGGGTTAATTTCCCGATATTCTGACGTGATTACCACCCGATTGGGTAAATGTGATGTACTCCCTTATGAAATAGTTGTTCAGGATAATGTCCGGTTAGGTCCGGTCCGTACTCGTGCGCCCCACCTAAAATGAAGATCTTTCGGGAACTGATTGAAGATCTTGAAGCTAAGGGAGTTATCCGCCCCTGCCGTACGCCAGCCCCGCATTTATAATTCCCAAGAAAGACGAAGGGTATAGGCTCATTGTGGACTTTCGCAAGATTAACAAGAAAATACGGTTCGATCCCTACCCTATGCCCAGTATTGAATCTGCTTTCCAACATCTAGGTAGGGCCAAGATATTTAGCTTAATAGACCTGAACGCCAGTTTTTTGCAGTGTGCCCTAGTTGAGTCATCTAAGAAGTTCACGGCTTTCGTCACCCCTTGGGGGCTGTATGAGTTCAATCGTGTCCCCCTGGGTTGTAGTGTGGGTGGGCAAGCGTTAAGTCGTGTCTTGGACCAGGTGTTATCTGATATTAAATATAAGTATGTTTTTAATTATTTAGATGACATTTGTGTCTACAGCGACTCTTTTGACGAACATATAGGTCATTTAGAGGAAGTGTTATCTCGTCTTCGCCGTGTAGGTTTGACAGTCAATCCTGATAAAGTTACCTGGGCTAAATCTTCAATCAAATATCTTGGTTATGTTATATCCTCGGGGAACTTACTGATCGACCCTGAGCGCGTTCGCCCTATTATTGATTACCCCCTCCCAAGAATTTGAAAGGTGTCATGAGGTTTGTGGGGATGTGCGCGTACTACGCGAGATTCATCCCCTCCTTTTCTGAAATTGCCGCGCCCCTGAATTCTTTGAAAAGAAAAGGGGTTGTGTTTTGCTGGGGTGCCAAGCAAGCTCACGCATTTGACCTGTTGAAGAAAAGGCTCATCTCCCCTGAGGTTTTGCGCATGCCGATTTTTCGTTACCCATCCTCCTCCATGTCGATGCGTCCTCTGTGGCGCTGAGTGCTGTACTCTCCCAGAGGTGTGCCGAGGGTGTCAGGCCGGTAGCGTTCGCCAGCCGCACTCTCTCGGAGGCAGAGAGGAAGTACAGTGCCTACGAAAAAGAATGTCTTGCCTGCGTCACAGGCGTGGAGCGTTTCGCGGATTATTTAGAACAGCGAGAGTTTGAGCTTTACACCGACAACCAAGCTCTCGCATGGATGTGGAATCATCCCAAACAATTGGGCAAAGTTGGTAGGTGGGTATGGAGGTTATCCAGGTTTAAATTTTCAACCCACCATATTTCGGGGAAGCTTAACGCTGCGGCCGACGCCTTGTCTCGTATGGCTGAGGACCTTGATCCTATCGTGAGGGAGGGCTGTGACCCTGAGTCCTTGGTAATTAGGTCCATCCCTGAATCTTTTGTTGCTATTCAAACCATCAAAGTCATGACCCCTGGTGTGTCAATATTATGGAGAGACTCCAGAAGGGAGAGAAAATGGGGCAATACTCGATGTTTAGGGGCCTTCTTGTAGTAGATAATGCTAAGGGGAAAGGTAGAAAAGTGGTAGTGCCGATCTCCTTGCGACCCATGTTGCTGCGTTACTTTCATAATTCTCTGCTAGGTGGGCATTTGGGTGTGTTGAAAACTGTAAAGAAGGTGTCCCGTGAATTTTTTTGGCCCGGGTTGTACAGCGACGTCAGGGAATGGGTTAGCCGCTGTGAGGATTGCCTAAGGGCTAAACCCGCCATGAATTCCAAAGTTGGGTATCATTCGGCCGATGTTGCCCAACGCCCCTGGGATAAAGTCTTCGCTGATTATGTAGGGCCCATTACCCGTACGACCTTGGGGAATACTTGTATACTTGTTCTTGTTGACGCCTTTTCTAAATTTTCAATTCTTATTCCCTTGCGTAACATGAAAGCGACGACCACTGTGAACGCTCTGTGTAGGCGCATCTGGTCCTTGTTTGGGGCGCCGCGAGTCATTGTAAGTGATAATGGCCCCTGCTTTAGGTCAGCCGCATTTAATGATATGTGTTTCGGCTGGGGCATAAGGCACGTCACCACCAGCCCCTATCACCCTGGCCCTAATCATGTAGAGCGCTTTAATAGAAATCTGGTGGTGGCGCTTACTATTTTTCATAACCAGGCTCAGCATCGATGGGATCAGGACATTGATCTCCTTAGTGTAGCGTTTAACTCTGCCTTCCACGAATCCATAGGATGTTCTCCGGCCTCTGTGTTTTTAGGTAGGGAGTTAAATCACCCACTTCTGGCCATATGGGACGTAGGCCCTTTGCTTGCGGAAGATGATGCGGTCCCCTATGAAGATAGGTGTAGGGACGCTTTGATTCACCTCAGGAGGGCTCAGAAAAGGGTAGCTAAAAGATATAACAAGGGTAGGGTCCCTATTCCTTTTGAGGTTGGTGATCACGTGTTCTGTCGTGAGTTTCCCTTGAGCTCGGCGATTGATAGAAGGTCTGCCAAGTTGTGCCCAAGGTGGAGTGGGCCATGGAGGGTGGAGAAGTTCTTGACCCGGGTCACGGTCCTCCTCAAACTGTTTTCCGACGAATTGGTTAATAGACGCGCCCATGTCAGTCACGTGAAGCCGGCGAGCCCAAGAGTCACGAAGGATGATTAAGTATTTAGTTTTAAGCTTGTGTAAGTAATTTAGGTTTAGAGTGTAAATGATTGGTATTGACGCCATGACTTTTGTAACTATTATATGCTCTCATACTAAGCTCGGGCCCGAGCATAAATATGACACCTTCTGTGACTATGATACACGTGCCCATGTGAACGCTATATATATATAAAAATAAAAAAAAGGTGCAAAGCGAATCTAAGACATCAAAGTGACAGGTTAATATACCCTTGGGTATGGTGTTTAACATATAAGCATTTGTGAGTGTCAAGAGATCAAGAGTAGAAGTTTATTTGTCCAGCAGCAAGAACTAGTGACTTCTTTTAATGTACACCCTCGTATAAGAGCGAGATGGTGATGGAGCAATCCAAGTGGGACTATTGTGATCCGATGCCTACGATTACGGATGTTGTTTATAAAATCTTCTGCACAAACATTGATCCTTTTTTTTATGCACAGCTCTCAGGACTCCCCCTTCCCCCCCCTTTTTTTTTTGCTGCCGGGTGGAGATCGACGTCCTACCAGTTGCCGAAGTTCACGACCCAGAGATGCCAAGGTCTGGGACGTAGACGAATGGAGCGCCATACGTTGCATGGAGAGTAGCCGAGGTGCACGACCCTGGGGTGCCGCATCGAGACGAAGGGGACAGTGGACGCCCTTAGCTTACGGCCAGTGACCCGGCTTGGTGCTACCAACTCGGGGACAAAGGAGCCGCTGCCTATTCAAGTTGATAGAAGGAAGTTGGGAGCCATGACCAACTGCTCTCCCCCCCCCCCCCCGCCGCCAATGACCAAGGGGGGGAGATTTGTAACATTAGCCGCTAGCTAATGTTACAATACTGGAAATTGTAAACTTACCCAATTCTACAAAGACGTCAGCGGCCATGCTCATGTAAACACTGCGAGCCACTTATCAACACACACCTGGCCATCAAGACCTTCCTTGTAAGACTGAGGCGCGCCCACTGGAATACATCACGCCGTTTCTGCTTGCCCAAAGACCATAAGAAGAAAAGAAGTAACACTCCACCTAGTTTACGAGCGGGCTTCTACTAGATCCGTGAGGCTCCTAGAACCTTCTCCACCCTGTCTACGTTCTTTGGTCCCCCCCCTGGACTATGTTCTGCAAGCCGTGTTTTGTGCGTATAAAAGATCGACCATGTGAATTGTGAGCCACTCTTGGGCTGGCGTTGGAATTCGCCTGAACAGGCGAACGCTTCAAAATTAACGATGTAAGCTAAATTCAGTTTAGATGAAATCTTTAACGTTTCTAAAATTCCGTTTAGGCACTTTGTTGTTATTTCATAATGAATAGACTTGATCTTTCAAACTTGCGCTTTAGTGACTTTCCATGATAAATGGACTTAAAACTTTCATACTGGCATTTGGTTGCGCCTTCAAATATCTGCCTACATATAACTTAAAACTTTGCACTTAGCAGTATGCATAAAGTAATTGGACTTTAAGACTTTTCAGATTTAATATTTTAGTGAAACAAGTTACGATTTTACTTCGTTTGGGCATTTGTGTTGATTTAAATGACAAGGCAAAGTTCACAGTTAAGATTTAGATCTATTATGTCCGGCATGATTGAACGTAAAACTTCGGGCATAATAAATTTAAAATCGCGTAAAGATTGCTGGTATCATATTATGTTCTTTATACTATTTATGATGTTACGTTTTGTGCACTTATATTATTGAGCGTAATCTCTAAAAAACCTGCTTTTGTTAATTATTTTCAAAGGTTAATAGGTTTGGTTCAGAACTTAAGACCTATAAATTATGTTATTCATAATTTTACCTTGTCTATGAACTTTAAATATAAACCTCGCAAGGTGTTTCATTAAGCTAATGTTTATTGTATTAGAATAGTTCTTGTTGGGTTGTTTTTGATGTTCACCTTTGAACATGAATTACCTGCCACCATCAGCGCACCATAGGGGTAAAAGGAAGTTGTTATAGCAACCAAGTTTGTGATTGTAAACGAGAGGTGTAGGCCAATCTAATGCATGGGTCAATCCAACACCAACATCTGGTAATACGTCAGTTAGGTTTAATCATATACCCCCTTCCCCTTTTTGGGACTGATGAGGTATTAATAATAATGTTTATAGGTTATATTTTGGTAATTGTCGTATTGAACTGTACGAGGTTAGGCTGAGGTTTAATTGTTGCTTTCACGCCAAACTGTAGCTTTCCAGAGTAAGCGTAGATGTTCGCTTTCAAATTTGGCGCTCATGGTATGAGGCAATTGGAAAAGGTTGTAAAGACGTTACATACTTGATGATTGTTTATGTATTTATATCTATATTTGTTCTCTTTTTTGAGAAGTTATAATAAATTATTGTTGATGGTGATATTCGTTCCTTCTTTATAAGTATCATCCTTCGGTAATTTTAAGTTAAGTAGTTCATGTGAGGTAATCACGAATATGGTATAACGTCTGGGCTGTGTTTATCGACCTTTGAGGGCGACCGTGAGAACTTGCCCTCATCTATCTCAAATTGCGTGTGCTGGGTGTTATTTAGCTTACCCAGCGGGTATAACAAGTTCACTCACCCAGCCCACTCTATCGATTGTTATTGTGTTTTTTTTTAATTTCCTTATTAAGTGTTTGAACCCTCTCTTTTGGATGGTAGATCCTAATTGTGGTTCAATAGTAGAGCTAGGAGCATTGGGGAAAGGGCATTTGGAATGCTCAAAGCTCGCTGGTGCACGATCTTTATGAAGACTGTAGAAATTCATCATACAAAAGTGGCAAGTTTGATTGCTGTATGTTGTATAGTGCATGATGTCTGTATTTCACTTGGTGACATTTTACAGCCTATATTTGAGCCTGTATATGCTGAAAATGGTGAAGTGAATGAGCCAGAAGAGGATGAAGAGGCAGCAATAGCCTATAGAGACCACTTGGCTCGCCGCCTTAACATAGTTGAACAACTATTCTAACTCTAGGCCTACACACTTTAGCTCATAGGTTATAAGTGATGTGATTTTTTGCCAACACTGTGAACCATCTTAATGCAGATGTCTTAAAAGTTAGAATGTATGTTGATAAGAAGTTTATTTTTTGTCCAAAAAATATTTAATATATACTGGTTATACATAGTAAATAGGTTAATTTCAATCAACTATGCTTATATGTATTGTAAGAGTCTAATTTGTGTCTTATTTTGGAATGTATCTAGTAAAAACATGAATACTTCACCTTTAATATTTGTTTGTTTCAACTTAGATTCAAAAGTCTAATTTCAAATTCGACAATTACAAAACTTGGGTCAAATAAATAATCAAGCTATAACACACATTTATGTTTATTTAATTCTTTTATTTTTTTTTGCTGTTATTTACATCAGAAATTAATGTTTGCATATAAAAATATATAACATTTTTTAATTTCAGTTTTTGATAACCTTATTTATTAGCTATTAATTATGTTTGAAATATATCATTTTGTAAATGTACTTAATACCTTTATTACATAGATATATATAGAGTAAACTGAGTTTGGAAATCTAGATAAAACAAATGATTGAAGGTAATGAGCAAATTGAGTTTTTATCCAAATAATCCAATTATTACAGGAAAAAATTCAATTCCTTCAGATTTTTGCAAACCAATATTCATATTTCATGTAAAAGGGGCCTCACAATGTTTTGCTTTAGATGTTTCACTGAATGATATGGATTTAATTACAAAAAGTAAAGTATTACCTCTGATTCTATAGAAATGTTAGAGAATCAACAAAAAATTTTATGTTAAGGGACCTCACAAAGTATTGTTTTAGATGTCTCACTGAATGGTATTTATTTAACTATAACAAGTAAAGTATTACCTCAGATTAAATCAAAATGGTTGATAAACAATAAAAAAAATAGTATTTAAAATGGGCCTCACAAAGTACTGCTTTTGAGGTTTACTGAATGATGTAAATTTAATTACATAAAGTAAAGTTTTATCTGTGATTAAATAAGAATGCTTGCAGACCAATTAAATAAAAGTAAAGAAAAATAAATTGAAGAACAAAATGTTATATGAACTTATTTATTGAGAAATGCCTCCAATTTATTGAGGAATGCCTCCAATAGTTTATTTAATTTGTCGCCCTGGCGCTCCAAGGTCTCCAGGGTTCCTTGTATTTTTTGAAACATTTCTTTAAACACATTTTCATTGATCTTTCTTTTTGTGCCTCGCTTTGTACTAGAATAAGAGGCAACCTGAGGCAAAGAACTTTGAGACGAGTTGCTTGAACTCGCCTCATATCCCTCCCAACTATCAACAACACTTCCAGCCCTGGGTTGTAGCCCAGAACTGTAGCAATAGAGCTCAGGCGGGATTATAATGTCTCTTTGACCTACAGCCAAATCCATCGCCTCCCAGAAGGGCCAACTTTTGGGTGTTTCTTCCCCCTCTGTTCCCCTTCCAGTCTTTGGATTATTATTATTATTATTATTATTATTGTTTAACGGCCCATCGACACATCTAGGTCATTAGGGCCTTGAAATATATTAAAAACATAATAAAATCCCCATACGGGAAAGAGATAAAACATTCACCATCTGAGACACTCCATAGGAGTGCTCAAATGGACTCTTGGTATAAATTAAGTGATACACCTGCTAAAAAAAAACCACAAGTGTATCACTCCAATAAAAAGACAAAACAAACATATTAAAATATAACACGTTAAAAAGACAAAACATGTTAAAATGATAATACGTTAAAAAGAAAAACAACATGTTAAATTGTAATAAAACCGTTAAAAAGATCTCAATATGAGATAATATCCAAAAGAGCCACTTTATAAAAGTGACTCAAATGGCATTAAAAAGATCCGCCTGGCGTATAAAACGGAGTAAACAAATAACTCCATCCGCACTATCGCGTAATAAAAAACGTAAGTCACCTTTAAAATCAAGTGCCAGACGGATAGGGGCTAGTTTGCGACACTCCACCAAAATGTGATGCACACTAAGGGGAGTATCACAAAACTCACACACTGGAGGTGGATCCCCTCTTAGTAAAAAACTATGGGTCAATGAAGTATGCCCGACGCGGAGTCTCGTCACGATGACCTCCTCTCTTCTAGACTTTCGTATAGAAGAGGGCCATCGCGACACACCGTCCCTGATGGACCGCAGATTGTTCTGAGCAGGGGTCGAGACCCACTGCTCGTGCCAGGTGCGTAAGACTCCACGCCGAACATAACCCTTTAGATCTAAAAACATGACACCCAAACTCGCCTCCGGAGGCATACGTGCTGCCTCCTTGGCTGCCTGGTCCGCCAGTTCATTTCCTGGAAGACCAGCGTGACCAGGAATCCAGCAAAAGGCGAGCCGGGTGCTTAATGAATCAATTTTTAAAATTTGTTCGTGAATCATCTGCACGAGAGAATTCCACGAGTAGAGAGTGGACAATGCCAACAGAGAACTCATGGAATCCGTGCAGATGAGGACAGAACGGTGACTACTTCGGTAAACAAAACACAAAGATTTAAAAATGGCATATAATTCAGCTGTAAAAACACTGGTTTCATTAGGTAAACCAAATTTAAAATTGGATCCTTCCACAACAAAAGCACATCCCACGGAGACTCCAGATTTAGAGCCATCAGTGTAGATGCGCTCAAATCCGTGAAAGTGAGTGGAGAGGAGCTCATTAAAAGTCCTCTCATATACAAAGTTTGGGGTGGTCGATTTAGGGAACTTGGCAAGATCAAAATGGCATTTCGGAGGGCGTATCTTCCAGGGAGAAACTCGACCTGGTGATGTGGGGATAGCCTTTGGCAGGACTATCCCACACGTGTCGAAAACAGATAGCATCCGGATCCCAACCGGCCTTGTACTACGCCATTTAGTTTCATACAAGACACGGTTAGGGGGATGAAATACAGGGCGGTAAGCAACATTATTTGGCATGCAATGCAGTTTCGACACGTAAGATGCCAGGAGGTAAGACCGCCGGTAAGAAAGAGGGGGCTCACCGGCGTCAGCACAGATGCTGACGACTGGACTGGTACGAAAAGCACCAGTAGCCAGTCGAATGCCAGCATGGTGGACGCTATCGAGCATCTTTAACGCCGAGGGTATAGCGGAACCATATACAAAACTGCCGTAATCAAGTTTTGATCTCACCAAGGCTCTATAGAGACGCATCAAGGTTTCCCTATCAGCACCCCAAGAGCGACCACTCACAACTTTAAGTAAATTCAGAGCTTTAATACACCTCGCTTTCAGGTCTTTGATGTGGGGGATCCAAGTTAGTTTAAAATCGAATAAAAGTCCCAGGAACCTTACGGTCTCGGAGACAGGTAAAACAACGTTGTTCATTAAAATATTGGGGGCTGGCTGTATTCCACGTAATCTATGGAAGTGGACGACAGTCGTCTTAGCCGCAGAGAAACGAAAGCCATTACGAGATGCCCACAACCATAGATTGTTTACAGCGAGTTGTATCTGTCGTTCAGCTCTGTGGAGACTTGATGAACTGCAATAAATTGCGTAGTCATCCACAAAAAGACATGAACGGACAGGTACGTGCACGTTGTCCACGATTCTATTTATCGCGATAGCGAATAACGTACAGCTTAAAATACTACCCTGAGGCACCCCATTTTCTTGAATAAAATCATCGGATAAGGTGTTGTTTAACCTTACCCGGAAGTGTCTATCAGACATAAAATTAGATATAAAAATAGGGAGGTTCCCCGGAAACCCCAATTAAACAGGGTTTTTAAAATGCCGTACCAACAGGTGGTGTCGTAAGCCTTCTCCAAATCAAAAAAGACAGCCAAAAGGTGCTGTTTATGGAGGAAAGCGTCACGAGCTGCTGTCTCAAGGCGAACAAGG
The DNA here is from genome assembly GCA_039000515.1 of Timema cristinae. NCBI lineage: Eukaryota > Metazoa > Arthropoda > Insecta > Phasmatodea > Timematidae > Timema > Timema cristinae. The sequence goes on from JBCFYV010000315.1 coordinate 51,881, forward strand.
TGATCCACCGTGGATCGGTTACGGCGAAAGCCACATTGCATATTGGATAGTAGATTGCGGGATTCTAGATACCATATAAATCTTTTATTGATCATTTTCTCTAATATTTTGCATACACAACTAGTTAAGGCTATCGGTCTGTAACTAGTTGGCTCTAATTTATCCTTGCCACTTTTATATATTGGGATAACGGTTGCTTGCCTCCACAGTGTTGGAATTGACGAGATTCCCAAACACAATTGTAGAGGTCTAAGAGGAACGCCCGTCCAGCAGGGGACAGTTGGCGCAACATTTCGTAATGGATATCATCAGGGCCAGAAGTTGTATTGCCCGCCTGGGACAGGGCATAGGTAAGTTCCTCTTTAGTAAAGGGGGAGTTATAATCCTCCCCCCGACTTTGGCCAAAATCAATAGTAAGGCGCTCGATGCTGCGCTTATGCACACGAACTCGTTAGAGTAGCTCGCAGTGCTAGAAATAGCGGCGAACATCGAGCCCAATACATTGGCGACCTCCATAGGGGAGGAGACAAGTGAACCGTTAGACATGAGTGCGGGTATATTATAAATGGTATTTTTGCTACTACGTACTTTACGAATGTGATCCCAAACCTTGGTTGTGGGAATGGAAATAGTAAGGGTAGAAATAAACTGTCTCCAAGACTCTCTTCTGCTTTCTCGAATAATACGGCGAGCTCTAGTACGTAGATTCCGGAATGACTCCAGATTCTCCGAAGTAGGACGTCGATTAAAGATACGCAGGGCTCTTCGACGGTTAGAAATAGCCAGCCGGCACTCCTCGTTTCACCAGGGAACAGGACGGTGGCGCGGGTTTGGCGAGGATTTAGGGATGGATGCCCTCGCCGCCGTTATGACCGTCGAAGTAAATTGCCCTGCCTTAACATCGACGTCGGGAGAATTTGGTTCGTCGAATAAGGCGAGCTCGCGGAATTTATCCCAGTTAGCACGTTTAAGAACCCATTGGGGTAACCGTGCTGTACTGGGAGGATCTTGGATTTTTGAAAGCAGAATTGGAAAGTGATCGCTGCCACATAGGTCCGAGTGAACCTCCCAAAGGAAGTGAGCAGCAATCCCGGGGCTACATAGGGCTAAGTCGATGGCAGAGGATACACCATTAAAGGTGGAGAAGTGTGTCTGGGTCCCGGTGTTCATTAACACCAGGTTTCCCGAGACAAGAATATCCTCTACCATCCTGCCGCGGGTGTCTGTAAAATTAGACCCCCACACCAGGTTATGCGCGTTAAAGTCCCCCAAGATGATATAGGGGGCGGGAAGTTGTATAAAGAGGGCCTCTAGAGTCCTCTTGGAAACACGTTCACCTGGTGGAAGGTAAATGCAGCATACGGTTACCTCCATAGGAAGGGAGACTCTGACAGCAATCACTTGGAGATCGGAAACAATATTAATATTCTTATGATATATAGTGCTTCGTGCGATAATAGCCACACCTCCGCTAGCCCGATCAAAGAAAGGCTTGTCGGTACGATATACATCGTACCCACGAAGCATCGGGTTGTCAGTTGGGCGGAAGTGGGTTTCCTGCAAACACAAGATGGGAGGATGCAGGGAAGAAATTAGTAGTTTAATTTCCTCTACAAGAGCATAGAAACCCCTACAATTCCATTGTAGTAGCGACATACTTTATCAGTATAAAATTTAGTTATCCTCGCAATCCATTTCACTATCCTTAAGGAATAAAAATTTGTTGAGGTCCTTTTTAGGCTCTCTTGCCTTTCCCAGTCTCTCCTGTACCTCCCGCTTCAGGAGAGGCTTCGGTTTATTTAGGAGAGATTGGGTAGTCTGATTCTTGTTCGAGGGCTTTAAGGCCTTCGACGCTTTTTAATAAAAAAAATTTCAGCGGTCTCGCGCTGGTCCTTCAAGGCACCAATGGGACTCGCCTTAGCGGCCTCACCTGTTCCGCAACTCGTCCCCACCTCCGGAAGCCCAGAGGTGGGTGTGAGAGGCTCAACAACGGACGCCCTTGTTTTAGTACCCGAGGCGGGCCCGGGGGGAATTCCCGAGGTTGGCTCGGGGGTGTTCCTCGAGGAGGTCTCCTCGGTGGTATAGGTGGGGGAGACGACCGTTGTGGCGGTTTGGCCTCCTTTAAAAATTTAGGCGCCACAGAAGTTGGCGCGGAATCAACATAAATGTCTCGAGAAGAGACCAATGGCACTGTTCGCATTGGCTCCTTATTAATATTAACTGCGCAATGGCACTTGGGACTGTTTATATTTTGACTGACAATCCGGTTATATGAATTTGGAAATACCGGAGCTTGACTTGATACGTATTCCTTGCGTGCCTGGTCATATGAGAGCTTCTTTTCAGATTGTATCTCCAGGACTTTCTTCTCTACCATCCATTTTGGACATGCCCTAGACCAGGCGGAATGCGGACCCTTGCAGTTGACGCAGTATTTAGGACACTCGCATGGTGTTTCGTGAGCCTGCTGTCCACAATCCGCACAGGTTGGCTCACCACGGCATCGCAGCTTCGTATGCCCAAATTCCTGGCACTGAAAACATCGCCGAGGGTTAGGGACATACGGCCGGACCTTGAGCACGTGGAAGCCTGCTCGGACCTCCTTCGGAAGGGTAGGAGTCGCAAATGTGAGGATATACGTATCCGTCTTCTTTTCTTGTCCATTCTTTTTTGTGACAATACGGTACACTTCGGTGACATGCTGGGGGGAAAGCTCCTCACAGATCTCCTCAATGCTTACGCAGTCGAGGTCATATCCAGTGACCACTCCCTTGCAAACATTGAGGAACCTGTGGGGCTCCACCTTCACCTGTATATTTGCCGTATTACTCAACGGTATTTCGGAGATCGCCATAATATTTGAGGATTGTGTGTCGGTCATAGTCTGAATCATAATGGTGCCATCACGCAGTTTCCTTATTAAAACGTCAGATTTTGCTGCTCCATTTATCACTCTTTCGAGGATAAATGGGCTGACACGTTTCAGATCTAGACTTTCTTCTACTCGAGACATCACCAGGAAGCGGGGCTGGGGCCTCACCACTTCCTGGCTTTTTATCAAGACAGGGCTGGACGGCCTTACCCGTTTCCCCCTCTTATCATTAATACAGCCCTGTGAGGGGCCGGGCAGTGAGATGCCAGCGGAACTTGGCAGTACGGTGCCAGCGGACAGTAAGGTGTCAGCTGTCAATGTGTCAATGTCCAGTCCGTGGTAGGGAGCGGTCAAGCTGTAGTGTAGCTCCGCGTCAAATGTGATTTTGAGTGGGAAAAAGTGATGTAAGGTGAAAATTTTTGTATACATTCTGTGTAGAATGAAGAAAAGAAGAGATTAAAACAAGTTCGGGAAAAATCGGACCACAGGGAAGCTGACGGCAAACTGTTCCCCATTTAGGGGTTAAGAAAGTGAAAAGTAAGGAAATTTTTGGTATCAATAAATCAGGATATTATTATTATTATTTGTGTTTAGAGGCCCATCGACACAATGAGGTCATTAGGGCCTTAGCATTATATAGGTACAGAGTAAAATCTCCATAGGGGAGAGACAGAATATTCACCTGTTTATATAAAAAGGTGAAGAGACAATATAAAAATACAATATAAAAGGAATGGTTCTCAATATGAGAAAAAAAAAAACTATTTGAGGCACTCCATAGGAGTACTCAAATGGGCTCAAAGTACAATTGAGTGAAAAACCTGCTAAAAAAAACCACAGGTGTATCACTCTAATAAAAAAAAAACATATTAAAACAATATATTAGTTAAAAAGACAAAACTAACATGTTAAAATAATCATTTTATTAAAGTTTGTTTAAATGGATAAAACGACAAAACAAACACATTAAATTATACTAAAATGTTAAAAAGGTCTCAATATGAGATAAAATCCAGATGAGCCACTTTATAAAAGTGACTCAAATGGCATTAAAAAGATTCGCATGGCGTATAAAATGGAGTAGACAAATAACTCCGTCAGCGCTGTCGCGTATAAAAAAGGAGGGTCACCTTTAAAATCAAGGGCCAGGCGAATAGGGGCATACCTGCGACACTCCACCAAAATGTGGTGCACACTAAGGGGAGCATCGCAAAATTCACACACTGGAAGTGGATCCCCTCTCAGTAAAAAACTATGGGTCAATGAAGTATGCCCGACGCGGAGTCTCGTCACGATGACCTCCTCTCTTCTAGACTTTCGTATAGAAGAGGGCCATCGCGACACACCGTCCCTGATGGACCGCAGCTTGTTCTGAGCAGGGGTCGAGACCCACTGCTCGTGCCAGGTGCGTAAGACCCCACGCCGAACATAACCCTTAAGGTCTAAAAACATTACACCCAGACTCGCCTCAGGAGGCAGGCGTGCTGCCTCCTTGGCCGCCTGGTCAGCCAGTTCATTTCCTGAAAGACCGGCGTGACCAGGAATCCAGCAACAGGCGAGCCGGGTGTTTAATGAATCAATTTTTAAAATTTGTTCGTGAATCATCTGCACGAGAGGATTCCACGAGTAGAGTGTGGACAATGCCAACAGAGCACTCATGGAATCCGTGCAGATGAGAACAGAACGGTGACACTTACGATATACAAAACATAGAGGTTTAAAAATGGCATATAGTTCAGCCGTAAAAACACTGGATTCACCAGGTAGAGCAAATTTAAAATTGGATCCTTCCACAACAAAGGCACATCCCACGGAGGCCCCGCATTTTGAGCCATCCGTATAAATGCGTTTAAACCCTCGAAAGCGGGTTGCGAGGAGCTCATTAAAGGTTCTCTCGTATAAGAAGTGTGGGGTGGTCGCTTTAGGGAACTTGGCAAGATCAAAATGGCATTGAGGTAGGCGTATCTTCCAGGGAGAAACTCGACCTGGGGATGTGGGGATAGCCTTTGGCAGGACTATCCCACACGTGTCGAAAACCGATAGCATCCTGATCCCAACCGGCCTTGTACTACGCCATTTGGTTTCATACAAGACACGGTTAGGGGGATGAAATACAGGACGATATGCTACATGCTGCGCCATACAATGAAGTTTTGACACGTAAGATGCCAAAAGATAGGACCGCCGGTAAGAAAGAGGGGGCTCACCGGAGTCGGCACAGATGCTGACGACTGGACTGGTACGAAAGGCACCAGTAGCCAGTCGAATGCCAGCATGGTGGACACTATCTAGCATCTTTAACGCCGAGGGTCTAGCTGAGCCATAAACAAAGCTCCCGTAATCTAGTTTAGATCTGACCAGGGCCCTATACAGGCGCATCAAGGTTTCCCTATCAGCACCTAAGGACCGGCCGCTTACCACTTTGAGCAAATTCAATGCCTTGATACACCTCGCTTTCAGGTCTTTGATGTGGGGGATCCAAGTTAGTTTAAAATCAAATAAAAGTCCCAGGAACCTAATGCTCTCCGAGACTGGTAAAACAAGATGGTTCATTAAAATATTGGGGACTTGCTGTATTCCGCGTAATCTGTGGAAGTGGACTACCGTCGTCTTGGCCGCTGAGAAGGTAAAGCCACTATGCATGCCCACATCCACAGATTGTTGACAGCTAATTGTATCTGACGTTCAGCTCTGTGGAGACTCGATGAACTGCAATAAATTGCGTAGTTATCCACAAAAAGACATGAACGGACAGGTACGCGCACGTTGTCCACGATGCTATTTATCGCGATAGCGAATAGCGTACAGCTTAAAATACTACCCTGAGGCACCCCATTTTCTTGAATAAAATCATCGGATAAGGTGTTGTTTAACCTTACCCGGAAGTGTCTATCCGACATAAAATTAGATATAAAAATAGAGGGTTCCCCCGGAACCCCTAATTAAACAGGGTTTTTAAAATGCCGTACCGCCAGGTGGTATCATACGCTTTCTCCAGATCGAAGAAGACAGCCAGAAGATGCTGCTTATGGAGAAAAGCGTCACGAATAGCCGTCTCTAGACGGACAAGGTGATCCACCGTGGATCGGTTACGGCGAAAACCACATTGAATATTAGATAGTAGATTGCGGGATTCTAAATACCATATAAGTCGCTTATTAATTATTTTTTCCAATATTTTACACACACAACTAGTTAAAGCTATCGGTCTATAGCTAGTTGGCTCTAATTTATCTTTGCCACTTTTATATATAGGTATAACGGTTGCTTGCCTCCATAGTGAGGGGAACTGCTGAGATTCCCAAACACTATTATAGAGGTCTAAAAGAAGTGCCTGTCCGGCAGGGGGCAGCTGACGCAACATCTCATAATGAATGTCGTCCGGACCAGAGGCTGTGCTGCCGGCCTGGGACAGGGCATAGGTCAGTTCATCTTTGGTAAAGGGGGAGTTATAATCCTCCCCCGACTTCGACCAAAATCCATAGCATGGCGCTCTATGTTCCGCTTATAAACTGCGAACTCGTTAGTGTAACTCGCAGTGCTAGAAATAGCGGCGAACATCGAGCCCAATACATTAACGACCTCCTCAGGGGAGGAGACACGTGAACCGTTAGACATGAGGGCAGGTATATTGTTATTGGAATTGTTGCTATACGTAATTTACGGATATTATCCCAAACCTTAGTTGTGGGGGTGGATATTGTAAGGGTTGAAATAAATTTTCTCCAAGACTCTCTTCTGCTTTCACGAATGATACGGCGAGCCGAGCACGTATAATCCGGAATAACTCCAGGTTCTCCAAAGTAGGACGTCGGTGAAAAAGACGTAGGGCCCTTCGACAGTCAGAAATAGCCAACCGACACTCCTCGCTCCACCAGGGAACGGGACGGTGGCGCGGATTTGGCGAGGATTTAGAGATGGAGGCCCTCGCCGCCGCGATGACCGTCGAAGTAAAATACTCAGTCTTAACATCGACGTCAGGAGAAGGGGATTCGTGGAAAACGGCGAGCTCGCGGAATTTATCCCAGTCGGCACGTTTAATCACCCATTGGGGAACTCGTGCTGTACTTGGGCAATATTGGAGTGGGGAAAGCAGTACAGGGAAGTGATCGCTTCCACATAGGTCCGTATGGACATCCCAAAGGAAGAGGGCAGCGATACCTGGGCTACATAAAGTAGGTCGATGGCAGAGGATACACCATTAAAGGTGGAGAAGTGTGTCTGGGTCCCGGTGTTCATTAGCACCAGGTTTCCCGAGACAAGAATATCCTCTACCATCCTCCCGCGGGCATCTGTAAAATTAGATCCCCACACCAGGTTATGCGCATTAAAGTCCCCCAAGATGATATAGGAGGCGGGAAGTTGCATAAAGAGGGCCTCTAAGCTCCTCTTTGAAATACGTTCACCTGGCGGGAGGTATATGCAGCATACTGTCATCTCCAAAGCAAGGGAGACTCGGACAGCGATAACTTGGAGATCTGAAACGATGTTAATATTTTTGTGATATATATTGCTTCGTGCGAATATCGCCACACCTCCGCTAGCCCGATCAAAGAAAGGCTTGTCGGTACGATAGACATCGTACCCACGAAGCATCGGGTTGTCATTTGGGCGGAAGTGGGTCTCCTGCAAACACAAGATGGAAGGATGCAGGGAAGAAATTTGTTGTTTAATTTCCTCTACACGAGCATAGAAACCCCTACAATTCCATTGTAGTAGCGACATAAGTTATTAGTATAAAATTTAGTTATCCTCGCAATCCATGACACTATCTCTTAAAATTAAAAATTGGTTGAGGGCCTTTTTAGGTCCTCTTGCCTTTCCCAGTCTCTCCTGGACCTCCCGCTTTAGGAGAGGCTTCGATTTACTTTGGAGAGATCCTTGCGCGGATCCTTGCGCGAAGGCTTTGTTAAGGCCTTCGACGCTTTTTTACTATTATTCTTTTCGGTGGTCTCTCGCTGGTCCTTCTTCAAGGCACCAGTGGGACTCGCCTTTATGGCCTCACCTGTTTCGCTACTCATCCCGGCCTCTGGAGGCCCAGAGGCGAGAGTGAGCGACTCAACAGTGGCCGCATGCAATTTATATCCCCGAGGAGGGCTCGGGGAAGTTCCCCGAGGAGGGCTCGGAGGAGTTCCCCGAGGGGGGTTCGGGGGAGTTCCCCGGGGGGGGCTCGGAAGTGTTCCCCGAGGGGGTCTCCTCGGGGGTACAGGTGGTGGAGGCGACTGCTGTGAAGGTGTCGCCACTTGTTTTATATTTTGCATCACCATAGTTGATGCTGGTTTTTTTGTTGAGTCTCGAATAGAGACGAGTTGCACAGGTCGTGTAGGAGACTTCACAATATTAACTGCGCAGTGGCAGTTAGGGCAGTTTATATTTTGGCTAACAATTTGGCTGTAGGAGCTTTGAAATACCGGAGCTTGTAGTGCAGTAAACTCTTTGCGTGCCTGGGCATAAGGGATTTTCTTTTCTGTTTTGATCTCCAGGACTTTTTTCTCTACTTTCCAATTCGGACAGGACCGAGACCAGGCAGAATGAGGACCCTTGCAATTAATGCAGAATTTAGGAGACTCGCATGGTTGTTCGTGAGCCTCCTGTCCACAATCTGCACAGGTTGGCTTACCACGGCATCGCAGCTTCGTATGCCCAAATTCCTGGCACTGAAAACAGCGCCGAGGGTTGGGGAAATACGGCCGGACCCTAAGCACGTGGAAGCCAGCTCGGACCTCCTTTGGTAAGGAAGGAGTGGCAAATGTTAGGATATAACTGTCAGTATTCTTCACTACATCGTTCCTTTTGATGGTAATCCTATATACTTCGGTGACATGTTGAGGGTAAAGCTCCTCACAGATGTCCTCAATGCTTACGCAGTCGAGGTCATAGCAAGTGACCACTCCCTTGCAAACATTGAGGAACCTGTGCGGCTCCACCTTCACCTTTAAATGATTCGAGGGGCTCAACGGTATTGTAGTTATTGCCATTATTTTCTTTGTCTGAAGGTCGTTTTCAGTCTGGATCATAATCGTGCCATCGCGCAGTTTTCTAATTGAAACCCCAGACTCGGCAGCTCCACTTATCAATCTTTCGAGGACAAATGGGCTGACACGCTTGAGGTTCTCATTATCATCCATTCGAGACATTACCAGGAAGCGGGGCTGGGGCCTCACCACTTCCTGGATTTTTTCAATTAAAGGGCTGGACGGCCCTACCCGTTTCCGCCTCTTATCTATATTACGACCCTGCGAGGGGCCGGGCAGTGAGTTGCCAGCAGGTGTTGGTAGTACGGTGCCAGCGGCGACAATGTTGTCGGCCATGCTATTATTGGGGACAACCTACACAGTACTCGGATCGTAGACCCAGGGTGATCCAAGTTGGTACTACCACATATGGCCCTGTTAACTGTCCCGACGAGAGGCTATATACGACGCTAGACATGACAACCTTCGCATAGAGCATCGCCGAGACAGAGGTCGTCGCAGCAAGTGGGTGTAGGAAAGTGCCAATTTTGCGTCCGGGCCCTCATGAACGCAACCGATCTTTTCCCAAATTAGGGTACCCGGTTATTGTCATCCCTAAGGCCCTTCTACTAAGGTATTGCAACCGGCGCACTTTCATTCAGGAGCTCAAAGCAGTGGTATCCTATAATAAACAGAGAAGAGCCGGGTTAGTAGCCAAGGTCGTCAACGGAAAGGCCAAAGGCCTCCGTGCAGGATGAACGGCAGGGGGAAGGGAAGAAAAATGTAAGGATAGATATAGCGAAGGGGGAAGAGTGAAGAAAAGAAAGGGGGGAAAGTGAAGGAAGAAGAAAATGATGTGAAAGGAAAGATATAGGATAGGTTTGTCCTGCACTAGGTACATCCTGCACAGAAGCCTCCCCTTTTAGTCGCCTCTTACGACAAGCAAGGGTTACTGCGGGACTATTCTAAACCCCGTCCCGTAGGGGGGAAATCAGGATAAAAATAAGGAAGATCTTGTTGTGAAAAGCGTTTAAATCGGTTGGGAACTTTTCAAGTTATTCGCGCCTAAAGTAGAGGTCAAGATGGGTCAGGAAGAACATCCGGGAAACTTTCCGTTAAAGTGATAGTAGGAGTAAAAGTTGACTTACAGGACATATTAAGAAAACGGTTATAACTTTGAAGGGACTGGATTCAGTATACCCGTTTTGGGTCTACAAATTATCAGTAAGTGATGGCGGACAAGAAACCAGTGGCGGACGGGGAAAAACGAAAAAGGGGGGAAAAGGTGGAAAGTGGGTTGAAGGCTTGGGGATAAGTGGAAAAGGTTCTGTGGTGAGGGAAACAGTTGGAGAAGTGGTGGAAAGTGATGAGGAGCCGTTGGTGATGACTAATGGAAAAATAAAGAAAATTGAGAAAGGGGGAGAAAAACAATGTTCGGATGCGTTTTCGGAGAAACTATATAGGTGTGTGGGGAAGGCGGGAGGAAGAGTTGAATCTAGAGAAACGATAGAACTGATAGGGATGTACCAACGTTCAAGGGAGGAAATAGCTAATAAAGAGGGGCAATTGGTACAACTGGAAAAGGATAATGAAAGGCTAAGAAGAAAGATAGAAGGAATGGGGTAGAGGGAGCGAAAGGGGCACACATTAGACACAGTAGGAAAGAAGGGACACACGTATGCAGAGATAATGGCGGCGGTGGCGAAAGTGAGACCAGGAGAGGAAGTGGAGGAAGAGGAAGCGGAACTTTTCACAAAAAAGAGCAAAATTGCTATCACCTCAAAAAGTGGGAAGAAGGTTGAGGAAGTAGAGAGGTTGTTGAAGGAGAAGATAGACCCGAAGAGATGTGGAATCAGAATAAATACAATGAGGAAAATAGGGGAGAAGGTGGTACTTGAGACGGCCCACCGGAAGGATTTTGAGAAAATGGAAAAGTTGAAAGAAGCAAAGGAGGAATTGAAAGTCGAGAAAGTTGCGAGAGCGAGGCCAATGGTAATCATGTATGATATAGATAGAGAAATGTCTGGGGATGAGTTACTAGATGCGTTGTACAAACAGAATTTCGTGATTGAGGACTGGTGTAGGAAATATTTTGATGAGGATATAGAACTGGCGTTTAGAACGAACCGAAGTTGGGAAGAACGTATAATCAAGTATTGAGGGTACGTGGGAATGCAAGAGAAATAATAATGAACAATGGGGTATTTATTAATTTCAGAAGGGTAAAAGTAAGGGATTATTTGGAAGTGGCAAGATGTTTTCAGTGTGGGGATCTAGGACACGTAATGAAATACTGTAGGAGGGGGAAAAGATGTAGGAAGTGTGACAAGGAAGGACATGAAAGGAGAGAATGCTGTGAAGAGGAAAAGTGTATACCGTGTGCAGTGAGGTGGGGAATGAGGAAAACGGAGGGAAGGAGTGAATGCTGGTACCCGAATGGGAAAGAATGTGAAACGTAAAAATGTTTTTGAGGAGAATGATAGAGAATGTGGACTATGATGGGGGGGGGTGGACGATATAGAAGAAGGGTGGAGTAAGTAGAGAAATCAGTGGCGAAAGTGGAGGAAGTAATAATAGTGAGGGGATGAGAAGGTTAGAGGAACTAAAGACTGGAGGGGAAGTAAGAGGTGTTTGCTGGGATCGCTGATGATGGTAATAACGGACGAGGGATGCTGCGAAGGTGGAAAGGAAAAGGAAGGAGGACTATGGAGGAAGACATGACGGTTGGACTAACCTCTCCACCAGTTGGGCTCCCGTACTTGGGAACAAGTATGCGGGGAGTCTGGATGGTTGGGCTCCAAGACCGTCTGGGACCCTGAATGGCGTCTGGCAACAGCTGTCCGAGGAGGGCGCCAGGAAGCAGATGTCGAATGGATGGAAACATTAGTAGGTTAAGAGAGGTATAACTTAATTTTAGGGTAGGTTAAGGGGTCTGTAGAAGAAGTAGGAAGCAGGGGGTAGAAGTTGATTTTAACTATTAGAAGGCAACCATTTATTAGTTTATAAGTTAGGTTAAGGTAGGCTAAGCGAGTTTGTAAGTAGAGGAAGGGTAAGAAGAGAGGAGGAGGAAGTTGGACGTAGATGGAGAAGGGTTGAGGATGGAGGAAGGGAGGAGAGAGAGCGCGAGTCAAGCGAGTGGGAGGAGAGTGAATAATATGGATGGAATTGGAGGAAGAAAAGAAGAAGGGAGAAGGACGCTGCCTGGAGGCCAGTTGTCGTAGCCATGACTGGAAAACCGACTGGAACTCCCTGTACTTAGTGGTACTTAGTGGACATAAGAGCGAGAGGGCGACTAATGGGGCAAACGGAAGAAGACCTAAACGCGACTATTAGAGACGGAGATTCCATAGTCAGTAGCGGAGTTGGGACAGACGAAGACGAGACTTTTGACCGGAACTGGTGCTTATGGTAGGGAACAGGCGGGCAGGATGCGGGCTGGTTGGTAGGATGGACTGGGTGCGACTCCTGGAGATCCGGAGTCCAGCCGATGGATTCCAGCAGTGAGAATTGCTGATGTACCAGTGGGTGCCGAAATCCCGGCTGCGATGGATAGTAGAGGGGAGAAACATGTGGGGGGTATAACCTGGAGCTCGGGCGACTAGGCAAAAGATGACTGGAGCTGGGTCGGAGCGATCGGGAACCCAAACGGAGCAGGCAGCCTGGCCGGAAGATTAGATTAAGTGAATTGTAAACATTTGTGTTTTTAATATTAAATGTGAGCTACTGCTATGCTAGGTTAAGTTAGTATTAAGTCCACAATAAGTGGTTTCGTTAGTGAGTAGGCGGAGCGAGAACTCCGGTAGGGCGCCTCCCCAGGTGGTAGATAGGGGGATGCTCGTCGCCGCCACCGGGAACCACGTCCCTGGGGGCGTGGAGTCTGGAGGCGGGGAGGGGTACCGGGTGATTTAAGTACCCGGGTCGGACAAACTCGTAGCAGATAGGAACAATAAGGACATTAGAATAAGTGTTATAATCAATAATTATCTTATATTAAGCAAAAAGGACATATAATTGTAGGCAAGAGTTAAGCTGACAGAGAATAATAAGCTCCAAGTTAAAATATAGGTATTGGAGCATGTAATTCAATAAAAAAAATGTTAAATTGTTGTTGTCAGCTGTGACAACAAACTCATTCATGAGTGGGAGGACAACCTGCAAAAGTACTCGGATCGTAGACCCAGGTTAATCCCAGTTGGTTCTACCACATAGGGCCCTGTTAACTCTTCCGACGAGAGGCTCCATACGACGCTAGACATGACAACCTTCATATGGAGCATCGCCGGAAGAGAGGTCACCGCAGCAAGTGTATGCAGGAAAGTGCTAATTTTACGTCCGGGACCCTCATGAACGCAACGGTCTTTTCTCAAGGTAGGGTACCCGGTTGTCATCCCTAAGGCCCTTCTACCAAGATATTACAACCGGCGCACTTTCATTCAGGAGCTCAAAGCGGTGGTATCCAATAATAAACAGAAAAGAGCCGGGTTAGTAGCCAAGGTCGTCAACGGAAAGGCCAAAGGCCTCCGTGCAGGATGAACGGCAGGGGGAAGGGAAGAAAAAGGTAAAGATAAAAGAGAAGGGGGAAGAGTGAAAAAAAGGGGGGAAAGTGAATGAAGAAGAAAATGATGTGAATGGAGAGATATAGGATAGGTTTGTCCTGCACGAGGTACGTCCTGCACAGAAGCCTCCCCTTTTAGTCGCCTCTTACGACAAGCAGGGGTTAGGGGAGGTTGGGGGTCAGGGGAGTGTAACATTTTGAATTTCGCGCGAATTATGACGAAATCAGGAACGAAACCCCTAGCATTAGCTATGTTGACACTTCCCGCCAGTAGCCATTGTGAAGCTGAATGGTACGTGTGCAGTGCATTTGGTTTAAAACTATTTCTTTGTTTTCAGGTAAGTCAAGTATTTCTATTAGATATCTTGTGTTGTTGACTATTCCTTAAGTTTATCATATATTGTTGTTATAATATTATATTAATGAAAGTGTTTTATTGTCTACACTTCGGTATTATTAACATTCATTAAGTAGGTTACAAATACCTAGAATTTTGATCTAACCGTTACTAGGCCCTATGGGGCACAGTTTAACAATTGGGCATGGGGCAGAGTGTAACAATGTTATAATCTGCCCTAGTGTTACACTGTGCCCCTTCTAATATTTTAAACTTAAGATTCGAACAGAGATATAATGAAAATTAAATTATACTAATGGAGTCTACAAAAATAAGATTAAAATAATGTGAAATCCCTAGAGTTAAAATATATAACATCAAGGTCGGGTAGAAAATATAAAAATATAAAATTTAATTTTGATACAATAATATTTCAACTTAAATTAGATCACTGCATATAGTAATAATAATAATAATAACCAATATGTCTAAAAATTATGTCTGATTTGTGTTTTATAGAAAACCGTTCCAGTAATGGTTCGTCATAGGAAACGGAAAACAAATATGGGGTTATTTTCCGAAAATGATATGAGGGCAGCAGTTGTTCTCGTATCCAAGGGAATGAGCTTACGTCAAGCAGCAGCAGCAAAGAATGTGAACTACGGAACATTGTTCAGGTACTATGAAATAGCAAGGGTCACACAATAACAATTTCAAACACATTATAAATTAAATGTATCTTTATTTTAGGCCTCTTATTTTAACACTTTTTTTTAAATTTCAGATATGTAAAAAAAGCAAAAACAAATGAAGGATCTGAGATACGCATGTGTCCAAAGTACAATTCACGTCGTATTTTTACAAATGAACAAGAAGTTGCCTTGGTGTCATATTTAGTTCAGTGTGCAAAAATGTGTTATGGGTTGGATACTGTGGAAACTCGGCGTTTGGCATTTGAAATGGCTCAACACAATAGTCTTGAAATTCCTCCGAGCTGGTTGGAGAAGAAAATGGCAGGTATAGACTGGTTGTACAGTTTCAGAGATCGACATCCATGTCTCAGTCTTCGACGACCTGAGCCCTGTAGTTTATCAAGGGCAACTTCCTTCAATAAACACAATGTTGGAATTTTTTTGGATAACTTGAAAGATGTCCTATCTCGCACCACTAACTTCAGTGATGGTACCAGGATATATAATTTAGATGAAACAGGTACCTCGACAGTACAAACACCAAAACGGATTATCGCTCCGAAAGGTATCAAACAATTGAATAAGGCTACAAGTGGTGAGAAGGGCACACTCGTCACTACTTGCTGCATTGTCAGCGCGTCTGGTGTTGCACTTCCTCCTGTAATGGTATTTCCAAGGGTTCACTTTAAGGAACACATGATCAAAGGTGCACCCCCAGGAACCCTAGGACTTGCTACGCCATCTGGATGGATGAACAGTAGTCTTTTCCCGGAGGTAATGCAACATTTTGTAAAGCATTCTCATTCTTCAAAAGAAAATCCATCACTTCTAATTTTTGACAACCATGAAAGCCATCTTGCTTTAGCAGCCTTAGAAATCGCCAAGGAGAATGGAGTGACTCTACTGACGATTCCACCTCATTGCAGCAATAAAATGCAGCCTCTAGATGTAAGTGTATTCCATTCATTTCAGTCTCACTATGACCGTGCCATAGAATCATGGCTGTTGCACCATCCTGGTATTCCACTCAATATTTACCAAATTGCAGAATGTGTTGGGAAAGCTTTTGAAAAATCCATGACACCATCAAATATCATATCTGGTTTTAGAAAGACAGGTATATTTCCCTATGATTCAGATGTGTTTAATGATGATGATTATCTTAGCAGTGCTGTGACAGACCGCCCAGAAGATCAAAATGAAATGCTTGCAATTGATAACTCATTGTCTTGTACGTCAGGGGAAGGTAATATAATCATAAGTGAAACAGTGGTATTAAATGGGGAAACAGAAAATAAACAGATTTCTCAGATTCCTACACAAGTCATCAGCCCTGAAATGTTTCGTGGATATCCAAAGGCAGAAAGTAGAAAACCTTGCAACAAAAGGAGAAAGGGAAGAAGTTGCATTCCAACAGATACACCGGTAAAGGAAAGCTTGGTACAACGTGCACAGCAAAGAAATGCTAAGAAAAAAACCAAGGTAGAAAAGAAAGCATCAAAAAAATTGTATAAAGAAGAATTGGACACGACAGACGACGAAGATAATTCTCCAGTCTTAACATCCTCCGAAGATATTAACTGTCTTGAAGAAGATGATGAACCTATTGCAGAAACTCGAGAACCAAAAGTTGGTGATTATGTATTGGTCAAGTTTTCAGGGAAAAAATTAGTGTTTTATGTTGGGAAAATTATAAAACAGAAAGATGAGGATGGTGATTTTGAGATCAGCTATCTTAGAAAATCAGTAAAGGATCCCAGAAAGTTCATGTTTCCAGTTGAGCCAGATATAGCATCTGTAGCAGAGACAGATATAACAATGGTGTTACCACAACCTCTAATTGCAGGTCAAACTAAAAGATTAAAATCATATCTTTATTTTGGCGTTAATATGGATAACCTTAACGTACATTAATTAGAATATACATGTACAAACTACAGTTAAAAATACATTTCTGATTAAGTACAACAAATGTATTGTTCTAGAATAAATATCAATGTTCATACTTAACATTAAATAGCATTATTTTTATTCATTATGTGTACATTACCTTAGTGTGTTACACTTTGCCCCACGTATGGGGTACAGTGTGACAGACTGCAGTTTTACAAGTATCTGTAAATATAGTGAAATTCAATGGCTAATGAAAACAATAGACCTCTATATTATTAACCAATGAATAACAACATGTTTTAAAAAAAGAACCATTTCATCTGTTACATAAACATGGAAGATACGCTAAACTTAAACTTTATTGTTACACTGTGCCCCACCCTCCCCTACTGAGGGAGTATCCTAAACCCCGTCCCGCAGGGGACGTACTTTATTTAAACTTATTTTAAACTGTAAGTTTGTGGAGTATCTACCCCCCCCCCCCCCCAAATACTTTGGATATACTTAGCTCAGCTTTTGTAAAATACCACTTTCTTGAAGCTCTGGAATAAGACTTTTCTCATTTTCTTTTAGTCCTGTGCAAAAATAAGGAGCACAATGTTGGTGGTCTACGAATATATGATTTGGACTATTCAAAATGTCATCTTTTAATTTATCAATGTGCTCGTGCAACTGTCCCGCCTCATTCATTCTAAATCTTGCAGCTTTCACCACTGCCCACGTAGCTGTATACTTTTGAAACTGATTTTTTTGTCGGAGATAAAATGGTCCATTCTTGCCGTTTTTCCACAAATCTTTCAACTTGTCAGAGTAGTTCCGGAGAAGATGATTACGGCACTCCAATTTTTGTACCGTCAAATTTCTATATGGACGAACCTCAAGAAGCTGCTTGTATACGCTACTGTCACCATCAGCAATGAGAGTGCTGTATCGTAGGCCGTACATTTATTCGCTCTAGCAAAGGTCTAGACAATAATAGATGCTTCCATACTTGACGAGCTTTGATCCTCTCGCCAATTTTTGAAACAAGTATGCTTTTGAGGTTTTTTTCTTCTTTCAGCGCTCGGTCACAAAATGTACAATATTTGTTTTTAACTACTATGTACAATACTTTCTTAGTCTTGTACCCCACAATAGCATTCTGAAGGAAACAAAACCAAAAATAGGTATAGTGACAGTACTGAAAACAGAGTAATAAAACGCCCAGTTATTGTTGTGAAAGGCACAACATTTTCTCAACAATGCTTGGTTGCTTCTTGAAAATAAGAACCAAAGTAATTTAGTATTATTAATAGCAACGAGACGAGTGTAATTTTTCACATGGTGTGCAAATAGAGTAGTTATATAGTAGTGGTGCGCTAAAGCCAAAGATGCTGTGTTCGAATCTCATGTTTAGGTTTATATTTTATATTCAGGCAGGGATAAAAATTATCTAGGTGTTTTTACACTTTAAAATGTACATTACATTCTTTTTAAGATTTTTTTTATCACAACGTCTTACTACACGCCCGGATTATACACATTATGTACTAATTATGATAGTGTGTTTGGTATGAGGAAGGTTGAATATTGAGGAAGTGACCGGCATTTGCGCCCAGGGAAAGTTGGAAACTACTTGAGAGAATATACGCTCATTATAGCCATTGAGGGATTCAATCCCCTTTCTATCCATCATTGGCAGTCTAGTATATTGTGTTAGAGGTTTATGGAAATATATCAGTAACATTTGCAGGATGATAATTATTATTATTATATTATTATTTGTGTTTAGAGGCCCATCGACACAATGAGGTCATTAGGGCCTTAGCATTATATAGGTACATAGTAAAATCTCCATAGGAGAGAGACAGGATATTCACCTGTTTATATAAAAAGGTGAAGAGACAATATAAAAATACAATATAAAAGGAATGGTTCTCAATATGAGAAAAAAAAATCATTTGAGGCACTCCATAAGAGTACTCAAATGGGCTCAAAGTACAATTGAGTGAAAAACCTGCTAAAAAAAACCACAGGTGTATCACTCTAATAAAAAAAAACATATTAAAACAATATATTAGTTAAATAGACAAAACTAACATGTTAAAATAACATTTTATTAAAGTTTGTTAAAATGGATAAAACTACAAAACAAACACATTAAAGTATACTAAAATGTTAAAAAGGTCTCAATATGAGATAAAATCCAGATGAGCCACTTTATAAAAGTGACTCAAATGGCATTAAAAAGATTCGCCTGGCGTATAAAATGGAGTAAACAAATAACTCCTTCAGCGCTGTCGCGTAATAAAAAAGGAAGGTCACCTTTAAAAATCACTCTACTAAGGTATTGCAACCGGCGCACTTTCATTTAGGAGCTCAAGGCAGTGGTATCCAATAATAAACAGAGAAGAGCCGGGTTAGTTGCCAAGGTCGTCAACGGAAAGGCCAAAGGCCTCTGTGCAGGATGAACGGTGGGGGAAAGGAAGAAAAAGGTAAGGATAGATAAAGCGAAGGGGGAAGAGTGAAAAAAGGGGGAAAGTGAAGGAAGAAGAAAATGATGTGAAAGGAAAGATATAGGATAGGTTTGTCCCACACGAGGTACGTCCTGCACAGAAGCCTCCCCTTTTAGTCGCCTCTTACTACAAGCAGGGGTTACTGCGGGACTATTCTAAACCCCGTCCCGCAGGGGGGGTATACAAAATAAAAGTGGATCGGAGTTGTCCCTAATGTTTTTGCAAGGAGCCTTACTACTAGTAGGGGCTTTAAAAACAACATTTTAATTACTAGAGTATTTATTTATCAAGATAGCATACACTCTCTAAACGCGCCTATTATATCAACACACGAACTACATATTTACTTGAAATATGCAATTATAAATGCGAAAGTTTGTGTGTTTGTTACGCAGTCACGCCAAAACTGCTAAACGGATTCGAATGAAACTTTGTACGTTGGTAGAGTAATTCAGGACTATTCCCAACCTTTTGATTTTAAATAAATATATGATTATAATGTGATTGAAACGATATTATTTAAGAATTTGTGATTTGATATTTTGTCATTAAAGTAAGTAGTAATTAGTGTTACGTAGTTTCATACTAATAAATATGATGTGATTTTAGCCATGTAGATCAAAAATTTTTAAATTTAATTTATTTAATTATCTTACTAATTATGAAGTTAAAAAATTTAAAAAAATATAACTGATAACTTTATTACGAAATATTTAAAAGTGAGAATTAAAATACGACAAAATTATTTACAGCTAGAACTGAGAAAAAAACGCAAAGATATTTAAAAAAAAAACTTTGACTTAGGACCAAAGCAGTTTAGTTAAAAATTAAAAGATGTCAATTATTGAGGGCGAAGCAGCGATGGGTAAAAGCTAGTTACTAATAACTTACACCTAGTAACTAAATGCTTACTGACTATTGACGGAACAGAGCAGCCACGTCCATCCGAGTCGCTGGGTAGAAGCCGTCTGACGAAATAATAGTCTCTGCGCATGCGCCGAGCCCCTAATTGTATTTAGATCGGCAAACCCAGAACACATTTTCTTAGTCATCACTCAGAATAAGAGCGCCGTTATAAAGTCAAATTTGACTAATCAAATTAATGTTGCACCTGATGGTAGGCGACCATAATTTGTGTTAAGTGTCGCGGGTTGTCTATCCGCTTATTATTCAGGCTTCAGAAACAACCCCGAGCCTATGGGGGAGTCCCTGGTTCAATTCCAGGGATTAAGCGAAAATACTGGTTTAGTTTTTTTAAATAACTGCCCTGACTGGTATTTTGTACATGTTCCTGGGTTCATTTCCCATTCAAAGACAGAAAATTTTAATTGTTGATTTACAATGTGATCGATCAAATATTCAAGCAACACTACGTTATCGTGTCTGTATAGTAAACTCATGGTCCCGGGTTCATTTCCTGTACAATGGCAGAAAATTATAATCGTCACTTTAGACATTTATTAAATTCACGTTTCAGCAAGGTCTGTACACTTTCATTTATGATGTGTGTGTGGGGGGGGGGGGGGGGGGGGGGGAATTCCAAGAAAAATTTCATTTTTCCCCCAAATGCAGGAGAAAGTTGTACTTTTCTTCCCCTGGGGGGGGTTTGGGTTTTCCTTGTTCCAGGGGCCTTTAAATAACCAAAAGGGGAGAGAAAACCCCCCCAATGTCTTACACCTTTTTAAAATTTTTAAATTTAAAGGGGAAAAAATTTTAAAACCCCCCTTCCTGGGAAATTAAACGAAAATCTTTTTTAAAGGGATTTTAAAATTTTTAACGGGGGGCCCTGTAAAGGGGGGGTTTCCCCTTTCCAAATATTAAAAGGGGAAGAAATTTATGTTTTTGTTTTAAAGGGGCCCGGTAGGAAAACAAAAATTTAATGGGGCCCCTTTTTAAAATTATTGGGGTTAGGAACCAAAACCCCCAAAAGTTCTTGTAAAAATAGGGTTTTTAACCTCCCTATTTGGGCACTTCCTCAAAATAAGTAATTTATTAATTTTCTAAAAATAGGGGGGGCCTCTAACAAAAGGATATTTAAAGTTGTTTTAATTTTTTTACTGGGAAAATTTAAAAAATTTGGGGTTTTTTGGTTTTTTGTTTTCTTGAGAAAGGGGGTATTTTTATTTGGGGTTGGGGGCCCCGGCAATGTTATACTCCCCGACGGTTATATTTTTACACACTTCCAAAGGGGTGGGGGGGGGGGGTAGGGGTGTTTTGGAAAATTTTTGGAAATTAAGGACATCATTTAAGGGGGTTCCGAAACCTTTGGAGGGATAAAACATTCAAAAAATTTCTTGGAAAACGAAAAAGGGTTTGGAAATAAAAAAAATAATGGGGCCCGAGGGTTGAACCCCCGGGTCCATACAGAAATTGAAAATTTCCCTTTGAAAGGGGGAGAAGTATATGTAGCTGCAAGGGGAAAACGGGTTTTCAAATCTAGGAAGGGTGAATAAAAAGAGAAATTTAAAAATTACGGGGGAATAAAACGGGGCATAGGGTTAAGGGTTCAATTCCGGGGTTTTTTTGTGGGGGGGGAATGGGGGGGGACAAAAAAATTTTGGGGGAAAACCAAAACAGGTTTGGGGGAAGTACGTGTTAAAGGGCACCCCAAACCCAAAGGGGGTTCCAAAAATTTTTATTCCCCTTAGAGGTGAATAAGAAGGGGGATTACTAAAATTTTTTAAAAAGGGGGTTTTTAATTCTTTTGGGAAAGTTCATATGTGGGGGAATATAAAAAAGTGATAAAACTTATTTAAGGGGGACCTTTTTTTGGATCAAAACAAACCCCCTTATCCCCCCTTTTTTTTCCCCCTTTTTTCCCAGCGTTAATTTATCATTAAGGAAAATTAAAGCGTGAAAAGGAAGGGAAAAAGGGGTGTTAAAATTTTTTGGGGAAAAACAAAAAATTTTTGGGCATTCCTCTAGAAGAAACCCCCCTTAGGAACCCAATAAGCCACAGGGGGAATTACCCGGGGGTTTTTTAAGGGGTTTTGGTTTTAAAAAATTTAAATCAAAAAATTTTGGGAGGGGTTTTTTTCTGTTTTTAAAGATATATAAAATATGTAGATATTCCAAAATAAATAGGGTGTTTTTAGCTTAAAGAGTTAAAAATTTTTTTTAAATTTTAAATTTTTTTAATTATTTTCTAATTATGAAATAAAAAAATTTTTAAAAAATTTTAATGTTAATTATTTTTTCGAAATAATTTAAAAAGGGGAAAAAAATTAAAATAGGCAAATTTTATTTAATTCTGGGGAATTGGGGAAAAAAACGGGGATTTTTCAAAAAAGTTGGTTGGAAACCAAAAAACTTTTAGTTAAAAATTTTTAAAAGGGGATTTTTCAATTTTTGGGGGGGAAAGGGGGAGGGAAAACTGTTAAAATTTTAATTGCCCGTAAAAAAATGTTTTTAGGGGATTTTTGGAAGGAACGGGGAAGCAAATCCAAATCCTTTTTGGAAAAATTTTTTGGATGGAAGGATTACAAAATTTTAATTTTTTTAATTTGGGTTTGGGGGGGGAAATTTTTTGTTTTGGGGGAGGGGGGAAGTTTGGGGGTTTAAAAAAATTTTTTAATTTAAAGGTATTTTTGGGGTAATTGGGTTTTTTGGTTAAAAAAAAGGGGAATTTTGGGGGGAGTTTGGGAAAATAAATTTTAAAGGGGTTTTTTTTTAAAAAATATTTGGTTTATGGTTTTTTAAATTTTTTGGGGTTTTTTTTTGGGGTTAATAATTTTGGGGGGTAATGGTTTTTATTTTTTTTTTGTGGGGTTGGGGGGTTGGGGGGGAGGTTTGATGGGGGAAAAGGGGGGGGGGGTTTTTAAAAAGGGGGGGGGAAATTTTGGGGTTTTTAAGAAAATTTTTGGGGTTTTGGGGGAATGTAGGGAATTTTTTTAAATTTAAAATTTATATTAGAGGGGGTTTTTGGTTGTTTTTTAAAAAAAAAAATTAAAAAGTTTTATTTTTTTTTGGGTTTTTGGAAAGGGGGTTGGAAAAATAGGGGGGGTTGGGGGTTGATGTGGAAGGGGAAAAAAAGGGGGAGGAAAGTTTGGTTATAAAATGGGGTTTAAAAAAAGGTTTGAAAAAAAAACCCCCCCAAAACCATGACACAAAAGCGTCGGGAAAAATGCCCCCCCGCCCTTTTTGGGAAAATTTTTGGGACCCCCTCAAACCCGGGCTTGCTATGAAATACATGCTAAATGAAGCCACTGTTTAAAAAATATCTATGTGTTTTTTCCCCTCTCTCCGCGCGCCCCCGCGCACGCGCACAAACCCCAAATTAAAATAATCCCAGATCGAATTGAAACTATTTTTCATTTAAAAAAAACCTTTATTTTTCCCTATTTTAAAATTTTAAATTCACGATTTTTTTTTTTACCTGGATAAAGTTCGAAAATCACATTTTTTTATTTTTTTGGGCCCCCCAGCACTTTTTTTCATTTTTTTTGTTAAAAATGTCAAGATTTTTAAATTTTTTTTTTACCTTTTAATTTTACTTTTATTTTAAATTTTAATATAAAATTTTTCCCTCTTAATATTTCTTTTCTTTTTTTTGCCCCGATTTTCAAAAACAATATTTTAAACAAAATTAAAAGGGTATTTAATTTTAAATTTTTTTGAAACTTTACTGATTTTGTGTAATAAAAGGGGCCAATTTTGGGGGCTATGTTCGCCAGTTTTTTTTTTGGTGAAAGGGGTGTTAATTTTTTTGGGGGGAAAATAAAAAAAAATAAATAAACTTTGTGCCTCCCCTCAAGGGAATTAAAATTATAATATTAAAGGGGGAATTTTTTTTTTGTTTTATTATTTTAAGAGAGGTACAAGGGGTTTGATACCAGGGTATCAGCGAAAATGCGCCCTGGGTGTGTATTTATTAAACATATGTGAAAGGGGAAGGGGTTTTGATTCCCCGTATATATGTTTAACACCAAATGAAACTGTGTATTTATTAAACACTGGTGAAAAGGGGCCCGGGGTCGATTCCCTGTTTTAACAAATCCCTGGACTGTGTATTTTTTTAAAAAAACTTGTTAAAGGGCCTGGGTTTGATTCCCCGTAAAGTTTAACAGTCATGGACTGTTATTTATTAAACACTTGTGAAGGGTCGGGTTCGATTCCCTGTAAATTTATCCCCTTTAAGCAAAAAGATTAAAAACCCATGGACGGTGTATTTATTACAACCTTTTTTGGAAGGGGCCGGGGTTTTGATTCCTTGTAGATTTTTTAAACCCCTTTATAGAGTTTTGATTAACTTACATGTTAAAATTTTTAAAGCGCGTGTGTTTTTATAGGGCAACTTTGGGGAAGGGAAATTTTCAACACCATCCCCCCCCCCACCCCCCAACAGCTGGGGGGCCCCCAAACCCAAAATACCCCCCCCCCACGCCCCAGAGACGGGGGGTTTGAGCCCCCGGGTTGTTTTCGGCAGACAGGGAACGTGGGGGGCGGGAAATGCAGGGCCAATTTAACCCCCCAACAGGGAATTAGTGCCCCCGGGAAATCATTTTGGGGGAACATTGCAAAATGGGTCCCCCCTCCTCAACGTTTAAGAAAAGGGTTAAAAAATTGAGGCGTTTCTTTTATACTGGGAAGAAAAAAAACAGTACAACTTGTGCACCAGCAAGCCCATCGTGACGCATTAAGCCCGGCTTTAAGAAAAAATTACAAAATTTGCTTTCCCTCGCTGCAGGGCCACGGCGTTAGCGCGATGATCACGTAGGGTTGCTTTTTAGTAGCACTGACTCTACTTTTAAGGCCCCCTGTGAAATTCCCCATTTAGGGGACAAATCCACAAAACCTAAGCAGGCTTGATAACGTAAGTCGCGTGTTGCAGAGTAATTCCCTTTTTTTTTTAAAAATACAGCACCATTGTAAAATTTAAACTCTTCCCTTTTAAAGGGAAACCCCGCGGGGGGGGTAAACGAAATGTGATAAACTCTTTTCCCGCTAGCACATATACCCAAAAAACCCTTGGGGTCCCTTAACCCATTCAAAAAAGGGGGACACACTTTGCCTTGCCGGGGGGGGGCACTGGTTTTTTCGCCAAACTATTTTTGACAAAAAAAAAAACCAGGGTTATGGACGTGGGAAAACCCTTTTTGACAAAACAAATGGGGGCCGGAAAAAATTCAAAACTCAAAAACAGAGGAAATATGCCCGTGTGCCCGGGGTGAATCTTTTTTAAAGGGGGTGGGCCAATGAATGAAACAAAATTTTAAACATTTCCTCTCCGAATACAAAATCATGGGGGTTTTAGGGAACTCGAGGGGGAAAAGATCCATATGAGGGGGTTTTCTCCCTCCGAAAAATTCCTTTTAAGGGGTACCTTTATTTGTATTTTCAAAGACGACAAGCAAAACCAATTTTTACGTTAAAAAACATCCCTTTACAGCCGCATTTAAGTTTTGGGTACTTTTTCCAAAGAATGCCTGTGCCATTTGAACATAAGGGAAAGGGGCACAAGGGTTTTTCCAAAAAAATTCCCCGTGCCCAAAAAATGCTACGCTAAAGCGGTTTTTTTTGCGGGGGCCAATCGTGGTCTGAAAAACTGCGGGCGGTTTGGTTTTACAAACCAGACGTGCTTTGGGTAACCAAAAACTCCCGTTTTTTTTAGGGGGAAAAACAGGTGGTCAGTGAGGGCAAAAAGGTTTTCGAGGTTTTGCAGGCAAATTTTTTAGTTTTTAAAAATCAAAATTTAAATTTACAAAAGGGTTATGAGACTTTTTGTAGAGTATGCATTTATACCGTCCCCTTTTTGGGCATTTCTGTTAATGAACAGGCCCCTTTCCCAAACCCACTGGAAAAGAGCAATTTTCCCTTTTTATTTTTATGAATTTTAATGCAGCAAGAAAACCCTTTTTCAAATTTCGGCTGGCCCCGTATTTTCACGAGCCTAAAACCCCCGTGTCGTGCAAAAAGTGTTTTAAGGCTTGGGGTTCAAAATAGATGCAAATGACCCAAAAAAGCACCGACTGTGGGGGGGATAAACTCGCAAAATTCAAGGTGATAAAAACATGGGCCCCAAATTTTTTTAAAATTTTTAGAACAAAAATTAAAACTTCCAAAAATTTAAAAGGGTAAACAACCCCCCCAGGCCCAAAAAACAAAAAACCAAAGATGGAAATTTTTTTTTAAAATATAGATGGGGGTTAAAAAAAGGGCTCCCCAAAATTTTAAAGAAAAGGGGGGGAAAAATCATGCCCCTGGTTTCGGTCCACTCCAATTTAATTTACTCACTTTAACTTTTTCCCCATTTCGCTGTCCCAAAATTTCCCAAAAACCCTTTTGGCCTGGAAAGGTCTTTGGCCAAAGGGGCATTTTCCCCCATTTTTTTTAATAAAAAAAAAACGCGGGGTAAAAGGGGTTCCTTCCGCCAAAGGAAGACTACGGCATCGGCGAGAAATTTAGTTTAAAGGGGAAAGGGGCACTTTTAGAATGGTATGAAGCGTTTTGGGCAATGAAAAATTTTTCTTTTTAATTTTAAAACCCAGTTTTTAACTGTAATTTTTGTGAAATATGTAGAGATCCCCACGGAAGGGCCGTCGAAGTTAGGAAAAGATCTCATGGGGAAAGCAAAGGGGACCCCCTTTTAAAAGGCGTGTAAGAAGCTGGGGCGCCATGTTTTGGGTTTTCCCCCCTAACTCATCTTTAAGGGAAAAAACTATCATAAATTTTCCCTAAAGTGGCTATCGGGGCGAGACCAACATCGCACACACTTTTACAAATTTCTCTGCTGGGGGGGCCCATCAACGCGGGGCTCTATTTTTCATGCGGGGGAAGGGCCGAAGGAATAAATTTTTTTGGGGAACGGGTAGAAAGGGGTTGTTAAAGTTGGGGATACCAAACCACGTCTTCCCCGTTTTTTGGGGCTGTTTTTTTGGCACGGGGCCCTCTCTGCTACCCCATAGGAACCCCCCGTTTTCCAAAAAAAATCCCCAAGGGAAACCCTGGAACGCGAAAGGAAAACGACCCTGGCTTTTTTGGGAAAGTTTAAGAAATGCCGCTAACGGTCGTAAAAGAATTTTGGGAGTGTATTTTAAAGCATGAAAAATACAAAAGGGCTTTCAGCAATTTGGGACTCCGGCACGAGGGGAAAATCAAGGAGCATCTCAGCCCAAGGGATGCATTTTTTGGCGGGCGTACAAATAGTATCAAGCCTTAACCCTGAAGCAACCTTTTTTGTGGAGAAAGATCAAATACCCTTGGTTTTTTTTCGTTGTATCCAAAAATTTTTCAAGTAAAAAAAAATTTCCCAGATCGGGCCACCCCAAAAAATTTACTTGGGAAACCCAAAATTTTCCCCTCTTAATTTAATAAAAACATAGCCAAAGTTACAGGGACGCCCCCCGCGAGGGTTTATTCCTGCCCCCTATTAACCCCACACGGAAGCAAAGACAACTAATTTTCATCTTGTGCAAAAAATGCGGGGGGGAGAAAAACCAAAACGCGTGTCAGCACAACGCAAAAAAAAATCCCTTGGTTTACAAACGCCTGGGCTTTTACGAGATCCGGAAAGCCTTTTAGAATTTGGCCCAAACCGTTGAAAACAGTACACCAAAGGGGTGGGGGTACAATGTATCTTTTTTACACCTCCCGACGCCCTTCTGGGGGCCCGTTAACCAGGTTTCAATTTATACTTTTTGAAAATTAAACCCCCAAGCCAGCGGATGGCCAAGGGGGTGGTTTTACCTCAAGGAAAGGAAAAAGTTAGCTTACAAACAAAAATTTTGAGGAAAAAGGGTTTTATTTTGGCTCTGTTTGTTTAAAAAACCCCGGTTTTCCGGGACTCTGGCAAAAAAATTTTTTTTAAAATTTACTATGGGGGAAAATTTTTGGGGAAAACCCGATTTTTCCACACGTAGCCGTTGTCAACGACTATCCCGGGAATCCCGAGTAAACCCGACGGGTCCGTAAAAACACCGGGACAGCGTCATTGAAGTAAAGAAAGAAGGGGTTTTTTTCCTCAATTACAAGGGTGGCGTGACGCTTTTCGCACTAACCCCAACACCCAGTGGACGGTGGCGTTTCTACACGACTGCAAAGGCTAGGTTTCACTTATAAAAGCATCCTTGAACAATTTTGGGACCGCGTTTTTCATCATGATGCGATAGCGTTTTTATTTACCGAACGCCCCGGCGATTGGGGTCAACCGACCGGGGACTTTTTAGGTGACCCCCACCCGATGAAAATTCAGATTTCGGGGCCGGGGGGCTAAAATTTTCGGGTTTGGGATCTGTGGTCCCAAAAATTACGCGTATCGATTTGTGTTTGGTGGGATCCTGGCCAAAAAAAAAAACGGGGGTGCAAGGTTTGCGGGGTCAAACCCTAAAATATGGGAACCGGGAAAGAAAGGGTTAAAAATTTTTAAGTTTTTTAAGCGATGGTCAAAAGAACAGGAGCGGGAAATAAAATACAATAAAAACACAAAATTGTAAGAAAAAAGGGCTTGCGACTTTTGTACCTTTTTGCAGACTAAAGTCTTTCCGGGCCCCTGTACACCCCAAAATCGGATAACCGATGATTTTTTAAACCCTTTGGGCCCTTTGGGGTTTTAAGTCCCTGTAAAAAGCACTCGCCCCGAATAAAAGGTGATCATTTTGAAAGGGCCCGAATAATCATCTTTTTTCCTTTTACTCTAGACAGTTTCCCCTGACATACCCTTTTTTAAAAATATGAAAAAAAAAATCTTTTTTTTTTCTGCCCTGAAAAAAAGCATATTTTTTTATGCACCCGGTTTTCTTTTTTTTTTTTTTTGCCAGTACAGTCCCTTCCCCCCTACCTATTTTTTTTCTAGTCAAAATTTTTGTTTTTTATATATAATTTAAATTTTAGTCAAATGTTTGTTAAAAATTTATTTTTAAATCTAATAAACCCGTTTTTATATATATTTTTTCCCTTTTTATCAAATATAATAAAATGATTGTTATATTTTTTCATATTTATTAATGAAGCCACTATTCCCCCTATTTTGTAAAAATTTACTGTGTGTAAAAAATAATTTTTAAAAATTCCCCATTAATTTTAAAAAAATATGGGTTTTTTTTGTAAAAGGGTTTCAAAACCCTTAAATTTCCCTTTTTTGCCCGTTTAAGTGACTGCTTTATTTAGTATAAAAAATTATATAAATTTTTTTATTTACAACTTTACAAAAAAAATATAAATTTTTTTATTATTATTGTTTTAAAGGCCCATCCCACACACTAGGTTTATTAGGGCCCTTTAAATATATTTAAAAAAATAATAAAATCCCCATAGGGGAAAGAGATAAAACAATTTACCATCTGAGACCCCCATAAGAGTGATCAAATGGGCTCTGGATAAATTAAGTGATACACCTCTAAAAAAAAACCACAAGTGTATCACTCAAAAAAAAAAAAAACAAACATATTAAAATAACACTTAAAAAGACAAAACACTTTAAAAAGATAATACTTTAAAAAAAGACAAACAACATTTAAATTGTAATATTTTATTATTATTTTATTTAATTTTGTTGTTTAGGGCCCATCGACACACGGGCTTTAGGCCTTAAATATATTAAAAACATAATAAAACCCCATAGGGGAAAGAATTATATAACATTCACCACCCGAAAACACCCAAGGAGTGCTCAAGGGCCTCTTGGTAAAAATTAAGTGATACACCTCTAAAAAAAAAAACCCCACAATTATCACCCAATAAAAAGACAAAACATTTAAAAGGGAAAATCTTTAAAAAGACAAAACAACATGTTAAATTGTAAAAAAACTTTTAAAAAAGATCTCATATGGATAATACCCAAAAGAGCCATTTTATAAAGTGACCAAATGGCTTAAAAAAAGACCGCCTGGCGTATAAAACAGTAAACAAATAACTCCATCCGCAAAAATCGCGTAATAAAAAACGTAAGTCCCCTTTTAAAATCAAGAGCCAACGAGGGGGGCAATCGCGACACTCCCCCAAAAAATGGATGCACACAAATTTGGATTTCACAAAACCCACACAGGGGGATCCCCTCTTAAAAAAAAACTAGGTAATGAAATGCCCGACGGGAGCCCGCACGATAAACCTCCTCTTTCTAGCTTCCGTATAAAAGGGGCCCCCGGGCGAAAAAAAAAAACCGTCCCTGTGGACCGCAGCTGTTCTACAGGGGTGAGACCCACGCCGGGGCGGTGCGTAAGACTCCACCCCCGAACAAACCCTTTAATCTAAAAACATGACACCCAGACCGCCTCCGGACAGCGTGCTGCCCCTTTGGGCGCCTGGTCCCCAGCTCTTTCCTGGAAGACCACGGACCAGGAATCCAAAAAAGGGCAGCCGGGTGTTTAATGAAAATTTTTAAAAAATTTTGCTCATGTATCTCTGCAGGGGGGATTCCAATTAGAGAGGGGACAATGCCGACAGAGCACTCATGGAATCCGGCAGAGGGGATAAACGATGACTTCTTCGGAAACAAAACACAAAGATTAAAAAATGGCATATAATTCAGCCAAAAACACGGGTTTTTCTTTGGGTAAACCAAAATTTAAAAATTTGGATTTTCCCACAACAAAAGCACATCCCACGGAGACCCCAGATTTAGAGCCATCATGTAAGCCTCAATCCGTAAAAGCGAGGGAGAGGACTCAAAAAAGGGTCCTCTCAATACAAAGTTGGGTGGCCCCTTTTGGGGAATTGGAAAAATCAAAATGCATTTCGGAGGGCGTATCTTCCGGGGAAAACTCGACCTGGTGATGGGGATACCTTTGGAAAGGACTATCCCCAGTCGAAAACCGATACACCGGACCCCCCGGGGCCTTGTACTACCCATTTATTTTCAACAAGACAGGGTTGGGGGGATAAAACACAGGGGGTAACAACATTTTTTGGGCATGCAATGCATTTCGACACGTAAAGCCGGGAGATAAGCCCGCCGAAAAAAGGGGGCTCACCGCTCGGCACAGAGCTGACACGGGACTGGTACAAAAAGCACCAGTAGCCAGTCGAATGCCAGCATGGGGGACCTACGAGCTTTTAAAAACACCGAGGGTCTAGGGGAACATATACAAAACGCCGTAATAAAAGTTTTGACTCACCAAGGCCTATAGGGGCCTAAAGGGTTTTCTCTATCGCCCCCCAAAAGCGACCCCCAAAAAACTTAAGAAAATAAATTTAAAAAACACCCTCGCTTTCGGGTTTTTGAGGGGGGGACCAAGTTAGTTTAAAATCGAAAAAAGTCCGGGAACCTTACGGCTCAGACAGGTAAAACAACGTTGTTCTTAAAATATTGGGGGCGGCGTTTTTCCCGTAATCTAGGGAAGTGGACGACATGTCTTGCCCAGAAAACGAAAACCTTTACGACTGCCCACAACCAAATTTGTTTACAGCGAGTTGTTTTTGTCGTTCAGCCTGGGAGACTTGATGAATGCAATAAATTGCGTAGTTCCACAAAAGCATAACAACAGGTAAGCGCACTTTCCCTACAATCTATTTACGCAATAGCGAAAACGTGCAGCCAAACGATTTCCCCCGGGGCCCCCCCATTTTCTTGAATAAAAAATCGATAAGGTGTTTTTAACCTTACCCGAAGGTTCTATCTGACAAAATTTTTAGCTAAAAAAATAGGGGGGCCCCCGGAACCCCCAATTAAAAAAATTTTTTAAGATCCAACCCCCATGTAGAAAACGTACGGCGACTCTACCAAAAGCGGAATAACCCCCAATTCTTCCAAGTAGGACGTCGATGAAAGAGACGTAGGGCCCTTCGAGGGTTAGAAATAGCCAGCCGGCACCCTCGTTCCCAGGGAACAGGACGGTGGCGCGGGTTTGGCGAGGATTTAGGGATATGCCCTTTCCGCCGCTATGACCGTCGAAGTAATTCCCCACCTTAACACGACTCAGGAGGATGGGGTTCGGAATAGGTGACCGCGAATTTATCCCATTTTTAGCACGTTGAAACCCTTTGGGGGAAAACCTTGCTGTCTGGGGGGATTTTTAACTTGTGAAAGCAGAATGGGAAATGATCGCTCCCAAAAATAGGCCATGAACCCCCCAAAAGGGAATGAGCACAACCCCGGGCTACAGGGGGCAAGCGTTTGCAGAGGTACCCCTTTAAAGGGGGAGAAATTGGTCTGGTCCCGGTGTTCATTAACACCAGGTTTTCCCGAACAAAAACCCTCACATCCTCCCGGGGGTGTCTGTAAAATTAACCCCCACCCAGGTTAGCGCGTTAAAGCCCCCCAAGAGATATAGGGGGCGGGAATTGTAAAGGGGGCCCTAACCCTCGGGAGAACGTTCACCTGGTGGGGGAAAAATGAGATAGGGTTTACCTCCAAGGAAGGGGGGCTCTGACAGCAACATTTGGAGATCAGAGACAATATTTATAAACTTAAAATTGTTGCTACGTGCAAATATAGCTAGCCCCCGCAGCCCGATAAAAGAGTGGTTGTGGGTACGATACACATCGGACCACGAAGCATCGGGTTGCATTGGGCGGAAGTGGGTTTTTCCTGCAAACACAAGAGGGGAGGAGCAGGAAAAAATTTATAGTTTAATTTCCTCTCACGAGCATAAAAACCCCTAAAATTTCCATTGTATACGAAACATTTTTTATTAATAATAATTTTAATTAAATCCTACAATCCATAACACTATCCTTTAAAAAAAAAATTTTTATTGAGGACTTTTTAGGTCCTCTGCTTTCCCAATCTTCTTGGACCTCCCGCTTTCAGGAAGCTTTGTTTGTCCTCTAAGACTGGGGGGGATCCTTACGCGAAGGCTTTTTTAAAAGCCCGACGCTTTTTTTTAAAGTTTTTTTTTTTCGGGGGTCCCTCGCTGACCCTTTCCCCCAAGGCCCAGGGGGACTCGCCTTTGCGCCCTCGCCTTACCACCACTCACCCCGACCTCGGGATTTCCCTGAGGGGGTTTGAGCGGCTCGACAAGGGGCGCAGTTTGGTTTGGGACCCGGGGAGGACCGGGGGGTTTTCCCTCGATGGGGCCGGGGGGGTTTTTCCTCGGGAGGCCCTGGGAGGGGGTCCCCCCTGGAGGGGGGGGATTCGGAGGGGTTGTCGGGGGTAAAGGGGGTGGAGGCGACTTGGGCGGGGGGTCGCCCCATGTAAATTTTGGCACCACCATAAGGGTGCTGGCTGCTTTTAGTTCCATAAGACATTGGCACAGGTCGTTAGGGTTTGGCGATTTTAACTCCCAAATGACAGTTGGGCAATTTAGTTCGGTTTACAATTTGACTATAAGAGTCTGAAATAAAGGGAGCTTGACGGGATCATATCCTTCGGGCCGGGGGCATAAGGGATCTTCTTTCACTTTGGGATCCCAGGACTTTTTTCTCCACCTTCCATTTGGGAAAGGGTCCGAGACCAAGCAGAATCGGCCCCTTGCAGTTGAGCAGCACTTAGGAACCACACGGTGTATCGTGAGCCTCCTGTCCGCAATCCGCACAGGTTGGCCCTTTCCACGGCACTCATTTCGTATCCCAAACCCCGGCACTAAAAAAAACGCCCAGGGTTAGGGACATACGGCCGGACCCTGAGCACGGGGAACCTGCTCGAACCCCCTTTTGGGGAGGATGGAGTCGCAAAGGTAGGATATATGTATCCGTTTTTTTCTCTTGCCCGTTTTTTTTTGTTAATGAACGGTAGACCTCGGGACATGCTGGGGGGAAACTCCTCAAATATCCCAATGCTTACACAGTCGGGTCATAAAAAGTGACCACCCCCCTGCAAACATTGAGAACCCGGGGGGGGCCACCTCACCTTTAATTTGCCATATTACTCCCCGGGTATTTCGGAGATCGCCATAATATTTGTGGGTTGAGTGTCGTCATATTCTGGAATCAAATGGTGCCATCCGGGGAGGTTTTTCCCATTTAAAACGTCAATTTTGGGTGCTCCATTTTTCACCTTTCGAGGATAAATGGGCACACGTTTTTGATCTTCTTTTCTTTACTCGAGACTCACCAGGAAGCGGGCTGGGGCCCCACCACTTCCGGCTTTCATCAAAACAGGCTGGGCGGCCTTTCCCGTTCCGCCCCTTTTCATTAATACGGCCCCGTGAGGGCCGGCTAGGATGCCCGCAGAACTTGGGAGTACGGTGCCCGCGGACAGTAAGGTGTCAGTGTGACAATACACTCAGTCATGAGTTTAAGGGAAAAACCCGCAAAAGTACCTCGGATCGTAGACCCCCGGGTTTACCCAGTTGGTTTTCCACAAGGGCTCTGTTAACTCTTCCACAGAGGCTCAACGCCTAGCAACAACCTTTTAATGGGGCACGCCGAAGAGATCACCGCACAAGTGTAGCAGGAAAACCAATTTTTACGTCCGGGAACCCCAGAACGCAACCGGTCTTTTTTCAAAGGGAGGTACCCGGGGTCATCCCTAAGGGCCCCTTCTACCCCAAATATTACAACCGGGGCACTTTCAAATCAGGGGGCTCAAAGCGGGGTATCCAATATTAACCCGAGAAGAGCCTTTAGATGCCAAGGGCGCAACAAAGGGGCCAAAGGGCTCTGTGCAGGGTTTAACGGCAGGGGGGGGAATAAAGAAGGGAAAGGGAAAAAGTAAGGAAAGAGAAGGGGGAAGAAGGGAAAAAAGAAAGAGAAGGAAAAAAGGGGAAAAAAAAAAAAGTGAAAGGAAAGATGTAGATAGGGTTTTCCTGCAGAGGTAAATCACAATGCCTCCCCTTTTAGTCCCTCTTACGACAAACAGGGGTTACTGCGGGGTATTCTAAACCCCCTCCCCCAAGGGGGTTCAGTTCTCAAAGGGAAAGGAAAACTTGGATCTTTCATTTAATCCACCCTCAGCTCTATAACCTTTGGGTGCCAATCTTTTAAAGGAGAAAAACTGTTTATATTTGGGTTTTAAATTATATTGACTATTTTTACCATAGGGGAACCTACCAAAAATATAAAATTAATCTTCACAAATTTGATTTATTAAAAAAATCAGCCCCTTTTTTGCTTCACATATTGCCAAATGTGTAAACCCAATTTTTTTAAAAGGTCAAACATAAATGCTTTTTAATGCCAGGCTCACGCTATCTTTTTTCATTTTAGTAACTAACGCACTTAAATTTTAAGAAAGGGGTGTTCGGTCGGGTCAATAACGTAAAACCCCCCGCAAAACCAGAAAATAGATTTGGGTGTTCAAACAAAAAAAAAAATTTACTAAATTAAACCCAAGCATTTAGGAACAATTAGACTTTAAGTGTGTACTTGAAATAAGGGGTGCGGGGTTGGTACTAAATCTTGACTCCAACCCTTCTATTTTTCCCCTGTCCGGGTCCGACTCTTGACTCCACCCAAAAATTTCCTACGACTCCGTCCAAGCCCCCGCATGAAGTAAATTTAAATGGATACCTATACAAAATAAAGTGTCCCCAAAAAAGTTAACATATTTAAGTTTTGGAATGACAACAACTATACCCAAGTTTTTGCCCGCTTCATTAACAAACAAAACCCCTACCAATGGAGCAACTACAAACATCCTTTTTTGACATGGCTCACAACATGATTGGCCGCAAAACACCCGGGACCCTTCTTTTAAAGTCCCCCTTTCTGTGAACTTTTTCACCCTTTTACAAAATGAGTGTTAGTTAATGATTGGAAGGGCCCCTTTAAAAACATGAAGAACCTTTACTTTTTCCACGATATTCAAAATTAAGTGAATATTAATTTATTGTGATCCCCGCATAAAAAGGAGCACAAATAACTTTTCCCTATTATTAGTTTTTAAAATTTTTAAATTATACATCACACACACAAATAAAAGCGAAATTAGATAAAATTTATAGCAATTGAGACTTTATCAACATTGGCCCCCAAAATTTTTGTAAAACTGCTTATTTTTAAATTTAAAATATGGTTATAATAATTAGATAAGAAATGGTTTTATATTTTATTAAAAAAAACTTATTTTATTATTACAGTATACACTTTATTTTTTACAGCTGAATCATGCAAACAGGGAAAAATTTAGAGCCTTTTTGGGATAATGACAAACACCACTCATGCACTTTTACAGACCTGGGCGATTCAAAAAGGGACCATATTAATTGCACATTAGGCCACTAAAGTTAATTGGTTATATCACTTTTTCATAGAATAGATGGGAGGCCATTCCCCAACCAAAAATTAGTCAATACTTTAAAAAATATTTTTTAACCAAATGTCTAATTTGTTTTTAGGATATTGATAACATTTTCTGGAAGGTTTTTTTTTAAAAATTTTTTGGCTCTTTTTTATTTGCCATCTTGCTTCCACATCAAAAAAAAAAAAATCACCCTTCAATTTCTACATTGAATTTGATGGGGGGATCTGAATGAATAGTAGAACATATTTTTCAAAGTACACAAAGGTTTGAATTTGTGGGGTTGGGCAACCAAGCAAAACCTGGCCGGTAGGCTATAGCCCAAAAGACAACACCAAAAATTTCCCTTATTTTTGAATGAGGTTTTGCATTATTTTATTTTTAGCTGTGTGTTTTTTATCTTGTTTATAATGCTCATAATTTTTAACTGTGATCAATTTGTATTGACACATAATTGAATTACCCACAAAAAAGATATTTGTTTTTTTTTAGCACACTCACCTGGACCAAAAGTATTATGAAGGACCCAGTCTACTCATTTTACTCATTGGCCCCTTGCCACTACACCTAGGAAATTTCATACATCCAGGAGAGAGAACTCATTTAAGTAAGTTAAATTTACTGTCAAACTTTAAAAATAGTGAACTTCTAAACTTTAATTATTTTTTGAGATTATTTAAAAACTTAGGTTTTTTGAGCCTCTGCTCAGTGCTCAGCAAACTATTTTCATTTTTTCCAACCATTTTTAGTTTTTTTTTTCATTTAACTCTGATACTTTTTTGGGGTACATTTTGACAGTAAAAGGGGAACACACTAAGTTGGGGAAATTTTTTCCCGGCAATTAAATATTAGACCTACTGGACTTTCCCTAAAGAATTTCCCATGTTTATTTTTTAATATTCGTAAAAAAACTAAAAAAAAAAATAATCCAAAACTGTCATAAAAAAAATCAAGGCCTAATAAAAAAATTAATTAATTCCTTTTTTTCCCACTCCCAAACACAGAAGAGGGGTCCCAAAAATCCTCACCCCCTTTTGGCTGAGGTCAAAATAGGGAATCAGAAAATTTGACCCCAAAAACCCCAAAACTCTCTAGGCCATGCAAGGGACTTCAAAAAATTTGGGAAAAAACCACAAAAAATCGTTTTTCGAAAACGACTTCAAGAACAAACCTTTTCTGAACACAACTTCATAAAAACATCAACCTTTTTCCTGTGGCTTTTAGTTTATAGTGTCTAGATCAAACTCTAAAAACAAACCAAAAAAGGCCAAGATTCAACTTCAAGATAAGATTTTGGTTTATCGCTTTACAAAAAAAGTGGGAAAGGGGGATCGTCCCTCTCCAAAAACTTCAATTGCCAACGAAAAGGTTTCATGATCTCCTGGGAAAAGTTCTATTCTCTCCAGTATAAAAACAATATATTAAAACCAAAAAACACAGTTAAAGCTTGAAGCCCCTCGAAAAATATTTTACCCCTTTTTTTTTACTAAAAGATGTGGCACCCAAAATTTAGTGGGAAAGAGGCGCCGAAGTAATTATTATTATTATTATTTTGTTTTTGAGGCCCTCCAAAAATGAGGTCATTAAGGCCTTAAAATTATAATGTCAAAATAAAATCCCATGGGGGAACAGAATATTTACCTTTATATAAAAAGGTGAAAAGACAAATAAAAATACAATTTAAAAAAAGGGGTTCTCAAAAAGAAAAAAAAAACCATGAGCACTCCATAGCATCTCAAATGGGCTCAAAGTACAATTTTGTGAACCCTGATAAAAAAAAAAAAACAGGGGTTTTCCTCTAATAAAAACAAAACAAACATATAAAAAAAAATATTATTAAAAAGACAAACAAACATGTTAAAATAACATTTATTAAAATTGTTAAAATAAAAACGACAAAACAAAAACATTAAAATAACTAGAATTTAAAAGGGCTCAATATGAATAAAAACCAAGACCCTTTAAAAAAAGTGACCAAATGGCACTAAAAAGATTCGCCGGGGTATAAAATTTATAAACAAATAACCCTTCGCGCTGTCGCGTAGTAAAAAACGAAGGTCACCTTTAAAACAAGAGCCGATTTGGGGGATTTGCGACACTCCACCAAAAATGGATGCAAAACTAAGGGGGAGTTCCAAAAACCCCACTGGATGGATCCCTCTATAAAAACATGGTCAATGAATATGCCCGACGCGGAGTCCCGGACGAGACCTCCTCCTTTTAGACTTTTGCAAAGAAAGGGGCCCTCCGGGCACACCGTCCTGAGGACCCCAGCTTGTTTTACAGGGGTAGACCCACTGCCGTGCCAGTGGTAAGACCCCCCGCCGAAAAAAAAACCCCTGAGTCAAAAACAAACACCCAGACCGCCTCAGGAGGCAAGCGTGTTGCCTCCTTGGCCGCCGGCACCGTTTATTTCCTGAAAGCCGGGGGTGACCAGGAATCCAGCAAAAGGCGAGCCGGGGCTTTTGAATCAATTTTTAAAAATTTGTTCGGAATCATCTCACGAGAGATTTCCCCGAGTAAAGTGGACAATGCCAACAGAGCACTCAAGAATCCGTGCAGAGAGAACGGACCGTACACTTACGATATTTTAAAACATAACGATTTAAAAATGGGATATAGTTCAGCCGTAAAAACACGGGATTCACCAGGTAAAGCAAATTTAAAATTTGGATCCTTCCACAACAAAGAGGGATCCCACAAGAGGCCCCGCATTTTGAGCCATCCGGTAAATGCGTTTAAAACCCCGAAAGCGGTTGCGGGGAGCTCATTAAAGGTCCTCTCGTATAAAAAGTTGGGGTGGTCGCTTTAGGGAACTTGGCAAGGTCAAAATGGCATTGAGGTAGCGTATCTTCCAGGGAGAAACTCGACCTGGGGATGTGGGGATACCCTATGGCAAGATTATCCACACGTGTCGAAAACCGATAGAAACCTGATCCCAAACCGCCCTTGTACTACGCCATTTGGTTTCATACAAGACAGGGTTAGGGGGATGAAACACAGGACGATAGGCAACATGCTGCCCATGCAATGAAGTTTCGACACGTAAGATGCCAAAAAAGACCGCCGGGAAGAAAGAGGGGCTCACCGGCGTCGGCACAGATGCTGACGACTGGACTGGTACGAAAGGGACCAGTAGCCATCGAATGCCAGCATGGTGGACACTATCTAGCATCTTTAACGCCGAGGTCTAGCTGAGCCATAAACAAAACTGCCGAATCTAGTTTAGATCTGACCAAGGTCCTATAGAGGTGCATCAAGGTTCCCTATCAGCACCCCAGGGCCGACCGCTAACTACTTTGAGCAAATTCAATGCTTTGATACACCTCGCTTTCAGGTCTTTTATGTGGGGATCCAAGTTAATTTAAAATCAAATAAAAGTCCCGAAAAATTAAAGGTTTCTGAACTGGTAGAACGGCGTGGTTCATTAAAAATTTTGGGGGCGGTGTATTCCGCGTATCTATGGAAGGGGCAACCGTCGTTTTGGCTGAAAGAAGCAAAAGCCTTACCATCCCACGCCCAAAAAGATTGTTAACACCAGTTTTATCTGCTTTAAAAACCCTGGGGAACTTGACGAACCAAAAAAATTGCGTAGTCATCCACAAAGAGGCGAACGAACAGGTGACGCACGTCGCCCCAAAATACTTTTATCGCGATAGCGAACAACGTACGCTCAAAATACTACCCGAGGCACCCCATTTTTTTAAAATAAAATCCTGGGAAAAGGGGTTTTTTTATCCTTACCCGAAGTTTCAACTGACAAAATTAGATATAAAAAAGGAAAGGGTTCCTCGAAACCCCCCAATTAAAAATTTTTCAAAATCCGTACCGCCAGGGGGTATCGTACGTTTTCTCTGATCGAAGAAGACTGCCAAAGATGCTGTTAGGAGAAAATCACAAATACCCGTCTCAACAGAAAAGTGATCCCCGGGATCGGTTACGGCGAAAACCACATTGAATATTAATACAGTTTTCGGTTTCTAATACCATAAATCCTTAGAATTATTTTTTCCAATATTTTCCCGATGTAATTAAGGGCTTTGGGATTGGGGGCAAGGAGGACAAAGACTTTGGGCCATGTTTGGTATTCATGCTCGCGGCAAACCCAAGAAATGGAAACAACCGTTGCTTTATGTTTTGTAAGGAAACACACACTCTCGATTATATATCCATAAAGAAGTATTTAGACACTTCACCCACAGTTTAAGAGTGAGGGCAAAAATTTGCGACCGGGTAAAACCCAAATGTTATGCAATAAACTCACTACTGGGGGACACAAAGGCAGTTGTCTAAGAAACGACGAGAATCCGCTTTAAGGGTTTTTTGTAGAGGGTTTGGGAAAGTTTTTCCTCTTATATCCCCCCCCTTTCTTAAAGGCATAGGGAATAATATTTTTAAATATGACATTCATTTTGTGGGATAAGTGAAAAGGTAGCAAAATGACTACGTTAGCAACTTTTTGGGGTTAGATCAACAACGACCCCATAGATTCCGTTCCTCCCAAAACTATCAAGGTCTAGTGGGACAGGAAGTGAAAAAAAAGATAAAAGTAAGGGGTGCTGCCCAGTGTTCATCACCTGCGCCCAGCAATGAACAAATTGCTA
Organism: Timema cristinae; assembly: GCA_039000515.1. Taxonomy (NCBI): domain Eukaryota; kingdom Metazoa; phylum Arthropoda; class Insecta; order Phasmatodea; family Timematidae; genus Timema; species Timema cristinae. The sequence goes on from JBCFYV010000315.1 coordinate 92,336, forward strand.
AAAAGACTAATGTAATTTCCTTGATTTACTTTTATTAATGTTTTTTGTAGATAAAGCGGCAAGTTTTCTGTTTTGTATTTTACTATCTAAGCATACCAAATTTTCATTTTTATAGCACAAGGCAGAAAAACAACAAACTTAACTTTTTCAGAGTTTTTCACTTGTTACTGGTTTAAATATTGAAAAAGTTTGAAATATTTTATAAATTTATTTACACGATTTTTCCCTTGCAGGGAGCAAAAAGATTGTGCATATGCTATAAGTAAAACCCGGACTTAACCCATTTTCACTAACTTCTCCACACTTTCATATCCTTCCAACTTCCTTTGTTTCAATAACTCTATACACCGAGTCAACAAGCATTTTATTTTTTAAAACTCTTCTTCACACTTCGCTAAAACCTTTAACCAAGTCTTGCAGACCTACCCCCTTCCTTTAATCCACACTCTCTTCCATGCCCAAACCAACATAACATGTTTCTTTCACTTGACCTAGTATTTTTTCCTTTTTAAAGCTACACTTCTTCTTACTGACACAAAAAAATTTTTTTTTTCATTTTAAAGATTTATTTAAAAATTCAAAACTCTGTAAGTATGTGCCATGGTTTTATTAAAACCTCGTGGGCGCCTTTCATGGATCAAAACAACGGACATACGATTTCTCCTTTTTTTTTTTTGGGGATTGTTTATATGTCATGGCACCTCGTTAGTGAGCAGAGATGGGAAACCCTTACTACACTTTTTTTTAAGATTCCTCACATTTTCAGTTCTGAGATAAGGGGAATGACAACACTACGATCGAGGAATTTTGTGAGGAAAAAACCCAAAATTTAAAAGTAATTTTATCTCTTTTAAAAACTGGGAGTTCACCATCAAAGGCCATAAGTGTTTGGAAATTAAGAATACCCACAAACCCGAAGTTTATGGCCACGAGGGAAACCCAAATCAGATCCTTAGATAATTTTTTTTCGGTTTTATTAGTCCCCACGGGGCAACAAATTAACCCAAAATTACACGTTTCAATTTTTTTTTAAGTCATTATTTGGTTTTAAAAATTTTTTGGGCCTTCATTCTGTGGGATTTAACTGTGAGGCAGATATAACAATAAGCTTTTAATACACTGACAGATTTTATAGTACAGGGGGTTTAAATTTAGAGTGAGGCTTTCAATTTTCCTGAACCAAATATTGACTGGAAGAAGTGATTTTTTAGTACATGTGTGTTCCACAGGTTGCAGGCTATTAGTTAAACAAAATTAAAAAATAGATTTTTTTTAAAACAGTGTCCCATCTCACTTCTGAAGAAAAATTACCAGAGAAAAACCTAATTGCCAGAAGGGAGTACTGTAAACACAAACATCACTCATGTTCCCTCTAGTGAATTGACCTCACACTTGTGATTGTACCTAGTATTTTTAATTCCCCACAGATATGCCACCATAGGGGGGTCGGCCGGCATAGGCCCCAAGCTGCGTGGGTTCTCTCCGTCTGATGGGAAAACTAACCACGCACCAAAACAACCCTCCCATGGCTTCAAAAGTAAGACTGAAAAGAGACGCTGGTCGACGCCTCGCTCGTCACCTGGCTTCGCTCACAAAAAATATAATTCAACTTTACAAGCCCAAATTTCCCTCTCCCCTTTTCGAGTGTTCTCCCTTCTTTTAGTAAATACGGGCTGTCCGCTACCTTCCAGAGGCTAGTTTTTTTCCCTTCCTTTTTCTCGTTGTATCCACCCTTCTTCCCCCCCTCTTCTGAGAACATGTGTGGACGTGTGACATAAAATACTGTGTTGTTTAGAGCAGCACTATTTACCACGCTATACAAAGTAGGGGGCCGGGATAAAAAAAGTTTGGGAATATTCTTCAAAAATTTAGTTCGGTTTAAATGGGGGGGGTACTTATTCAAAATTACTGTTTTGGGGTTTTAATGTTACTAAAAATTTAATTTTGGGGTTAACGCGTGAACCGCAAGTTTATTTTATTTTTTTCAAGGGGGAAATCTTGATTGACTTCAGTACTTTTTTTGTCATTGGCGCGCCCTTATCTTAACTTAGAGTAACTAAGCTTTTCCTTGATTTTTTTGGGTTTTCCCGAGGGTTTTAGAAAAATATAAAAATCCGCTTTACCCACGAGTTTATTATAAATTCATTGCTCTGATGGGGTTTTCCACAAAGGTTTTTTTGGGTGTAACGGTTGTTTACGAAAACCATTCTTGAATTTTTATTCTATATTGTATTATTAGATTTGGTTGTTCTCGGGATTGGAATTTAAACGGTATTTTGGGTTATTTGTAAGATTTTTTCCACTATTTTATATATTTTTTTGGGTAAAAAGTTAATTTTTATGGGTTCTAATTTAATATTTTTTTTTAAAGTCATTGGAATTCAAACTAAATTTGGGCCATTTTGGGTTTTTGGATTTAGCGCCTTTCGGGGGCGAGTTTAAATTTAGCGTCAAATTTGCGCTCCAATAATTTCCCCTGTGAGGACATAAACATTTTTTAATTTGTGAGGCTAAATCAAATTTTTGCCGACTAATCGAAGGCCTCTATGCCTTTTTTTTTGGACTATACTATGTATACATCCCTTTTTAAATTAACCAAATTTAAAATAAAATATTTTTTCCCTCTGTGACCCCAGGGTTTTGTTCTTTACACACGTTTTCCGTCCTGGTTTTGGGTGTCACAACAAACATCACTCAGATCCCTCTGTGAATTGACCTCTACATTTGTGTGGTAGCTCTAGATTTTTCCTTTCTCCCACAGATATGCCACCATAGGGGTCGGGCCAAAATTCATTTCAACTTTTTGAAAGGGAAAAAAAGAAAATCCCTTACAAACTGTCAAATTCATAATTCTTCGCTAATGATTTATTTACGGTTGGTTCGCCGTTTGGTTATTCACTTTTTGGGGAAGAGCATTAATGGAAATTTTTTGGCAAAACTAAAAATTTTCCCAAGAAAAGGATCCAATAAGGATAGCACGAGAAGCGTTACAGCAATATGCAAAGAAAGCACTTTGTTTGGGGCCAACATTATAAAGAATATATTACGCCGTGGTTTTTAGGGAATGGATAAGAAAAACCTTTTCCACAACTTTTTTGCAAATTTTTTGTTATTATTTGTAAATAAAAAAATTTTCTTGTACTATGTTGGATTAGATTTTCCTAAAATTTCTAAATTTGAATGTTTAAGTTTTAAATGAAAACCCTTTTTAAAAAAAGAATTTTGTTAATTTTTTTGTGAGAAAACTTTGGTAAAAATAAGCAAATTTTGCTTTAAAGGGTTTTTTTTGGGTTGTAAAAGAGATAAAAATTTTCCCTGTAAAAAAAAAAATTAGTCCCCCTTGGTCCCCTTAACCCCCATGATTTAAATTTTTTTTGCATCCATCGGGGTCTTTTAAAAAAAATTAAAGGTCCTACATAATAAAAACTCTCCATTTGGATTTCCAAAAAATTTGCTTTTTAAAAAGGGGGTTTAATAAAAAAATACGATTTAAAAAAAGAAGATACAAAAAATCTTTACTTTTTTTGCTTCAAAGAAATTTTTTATTCCCAGCTGAAAAAAACCTTCCCCAATCAAAAAAAAAACAAAAAAAAGGAAAGAATTTTAAATAAATTTTTAAAAAATAAAAAGGCGAGCGTTTTCATCAATGATGAAAACACCCCTGAAACCCCAAAGGATTCTGTCACCATTTTCTGGCAATAAAATAGGCTTTGATTGTTTGGGCCCTTTTACCTTTACCCCAGTTAGTCACTGTGGTTTTTTTTGGGCCAAATTTGTAAAATGTTTGATTTTACAATAATTATGGCTCATTTAGTCCACTGAAAGTACTAATAAGCCCAATCATTTATGCATTTCAAATTAGATGAAAAGAAGGAATAGAAGAATTTCAATGGGAAGGTAAATTTGAAACCGATAAACTTTATTTGATTTTAAATTTTGGGTTTTTTAGTTCAAACAGTGGGGTTTTTTTAAATTTATTTCCCCACAGCTTAACCCCCAATGTAGTGTGAAGGCCTCAGGGGGATAGCTGGGTTGATCTAGGAGGGAAATTTTTTTTTTATTATTATAATTTCAGAAAGGCCCCAACCCCATTCAAGACGACGACGAAGAACAGAAAAAAGGGCCCATCCCTCCGATGCTTCCAAAGGGGGCCGAGAGCGGTTCCAACACGTACCGACCAATTGGTCACAAAGTCCGTGGGTTTCGAAAAAATTTTAAAAAAAAAGGGGTTTGGGCCCGTTTTTCCGTGAAGTTCGGGAAACAAAGAAAAAAGTTTTACTTTAATATTAGTTTTTTGGGGGGTTTAAAAAAGGGGGGGATAAGAATTTGAGAAACCGAAAAGGGGTTTTTTTTTTTAGAGTTACGTGCGGAGAAAACTACCCCTTTGGGGGGCTGGGGGGAGAGCCCCCCCCCAAACCACTTTTTTGACCCCATCCCCCCCCTTTTCCCCGAGAAAGGGTTTTGGGGCGTCTGAGGCCCCCCAAACCAGGGTTTCGGGGGACGGAAAGTTCCCAAACCCCTTTGGATAAGGGGAATTGGGGGAAACCGGGGAAAGGGATGGGGGGAGAAGGACTCGCCCATTTTCCCGGGGAAATGGCCCTTGAAGGGGTGGGCCCTTACCAGGTCGCGATGAAGGATCCATTCCGGACATACCAAAGGTGCGCCCAAAATTTAAATCCTCAGACTTTTCCCGCTTTTTTTGGAACCCCTGCATCCCCCCCTTTTTACGTGTCCGCCGGGTGCCCCCAAAGGGGGAAACACGCATAAGAGGATCGGCCTGAGCAGTTGCCTGACAGCTTTCAACCTTTCCTTGTAGACAGGGCCCCAAAACCCCCTGTTTAAAAGCAGGGGGCCTAGGACCCCTCCCCTTTTGGGCCTCTTTTCTTTTTGTTCTTTTTCCTTGCATTTCCCCGTCCCCGGGCCCCATTTTTGTGTCCAGGTAAGCCCCAAGTCCCTTAACACGTCCGACCATCTGATCTTTTCTCCGAAAAAGTGGAGTGGGGGGCCTTTTAGTACTTTCTTTTCCATGTGATGAAAATTTTGCAGGGGCCTTCTCCACGTTAATACTTGTTCTCCAGTTTTTTCCAAAGCCCCCCCCTCAACTGCCCCCCCGGCGTCTGGAACGCCCCTCCCCCACCCGCCCAAAACGACTCCGCTACTAGGCCGTGTTTGTCCGCAAAGAGCCAACTCGGTGCCTGGGGATTTTTGGGAAAGGGCCCTTCACATTTGAGACTGAAAGCCGGGGGGGCCCCACCATTGGAAACCCCCACGGCACTCCGCCCGGGTTCTTCTGACTTGGGAGGGGGCGGTTTCCCAAAGGGGTGGGAAAAGTGGATGGGAAAGATAAAATTGAAAAAAAACCCTTTTAAATAAGGGAGAAGGGCAGGTTTCCCGGAGAGGGGTTTTTGAAAAGGGGAAAAATTTTGTCCAAACCCCGGTCGAAAAGGGCCCTTTTCCACCCTCAAAAGAAAGAAAAAAGCCCAGTTTAGTTTTGTTGATGTTTGAAGGGTTCCCTTTGTAACCCGTTTTCCACAAACCCCGGAAAAAGGGGATGAGACCTAGCGTGTCCCCGCCGGAAAAACCGAACCCCGCTCCCTCCACCAAGATGCCCCCCCCGGGGGAACAGTCCCCCCGGGGATTCGTTTGTAATTTTGGGCTCTCGAACAAAATTGCCCAGACATTTGAGCAAGCGATCGGTCCTTTGGGCCAAAGGCCCAGGGGCCGGGTCTTACCCGGTTTTTTTAAAACAGAGGAAATTTTGGGAAAGCTTCCCAAAACTCGGGGAAGGGGAAATTCAGGAACCCGGGGCGGCGTTGAATAAACCCCTCCACCCAAGGGAAGTTAATTTGCCACCAAGGGGAGCTTTCCCGAGGACCGCGTTAAATGTTTCCGTGGTTTCCCGGGGGGTTGTATGTTTTGATTAAACGGGTATGCCCGTGGGAAATTTTGGGCCCCCAAAATCCGTGGGTTCGGGTTTATCCAAAGGGGGCTGTACAAAAAACCCCCAATGATCCCAGCCCCCGTGCGCTAACCCGCACCCCGGTTGAAAGGGTTTTCAGTCGGTACAAATTTCGAAACTAATTTTCCCCAGCGAGAGCATCGGCCCTTTCCCCGGGCGGAGTTTTGGGCCCCCCCGATTTCGACTCACAATAGGCGGCCTTTGGGGCGGGGACCCGCATCAAGTTTCCCCGTCATTTTCCCAAGGATGTCCCTGCACCACAGGCTTTAAAACTTCCTTCCCCCGACCCCTGTTCCGGTTTTTCTGGACCATTCCCCCCGAAACCCCCCAAAGGAAATTTGCGGGCCCAGTTGGCCTTGTCTACCGGGGCCCTCCCCAGTTTTGCCAAAACCTTCCCCCAAGCCTTTTTTCCCCCCGGACGTCCTGAGGATAAATCGGGCCAAGAAGCCTGTTGGGGCCCTCTTTAGTGGTCCCCCGGCGTCCGAAAGCTTAGGACGACCCCCCTTTATGGCGGGAAATTATGAACTCCGCACCGCGATCGTTTTTTTCTGCCCTTTTTGAAAGGTAGGGGGGGGTTCCCCCAAACCCCTCTCTCAACAAAATTTTTAAAAATGTCCCCAAATCAATTTTCGCTTTAGGTCCCCCGGGGTTTTTGGGGGGGGCTATGATGGACACCCCGCCGTCCCCCGGGTTTACCCCCGAGAACGGGGTTTTTTTGATCCAGTCTAGCTCACTAGAGACTTTAGCATAACCGGCCCTTTTGATCCCCCTGGAGCAACGAAGTCCCAGACGTCCGGGAGATTGCCGGGGTTGAAAGGGGGTGGGGAGAGGTCGGAGGCCCCCCCAGCCCCCAAGCCGTGTTTAAACTATGACCCCCCGCGGAAACAATTTCCCCCGCGAGCGCAACATTTAAACCTAGAGCCCCATGAAGGGTGCTTTGCGTTGAAGGGCAAAAACCCATTTAAAAAAGGCGTGGTTAACCCCCGAAGCAGCACCTCCATGTCAGCCCCCCGTAGCCCTTGACGAACCCCCGGTTTGGGAGGGGGGGAAGTAGATGGAAATCAGAACCACCCCGGGCCAGTGAGGTCCCCCCAGTTGGGTAGCCCCTTTGCTTCCCTTTTGTTGGAGGGGAGGAAGTTGGACCCAAGTGGGTCAAGCCCCTTTGGCCAGAACCGCCGTCCCCCCCCCCTTCCCCAAACCCCCGCTCCCCGGGCACAACCCATGGGGAGATAAACTTGGCTAAAGAGAACCTCAATTCCGGGGGCGCCCGTGGGTTTTTTTCCCCCCCCAGCATTTACCCCCCCGCACGATGCTTTGCTAAGAAACTTCAAACTAGCCTTTTTCCCCCCCCCGACCCGTTGGCGTTTCCCGAGGCGAAACCCGAGCTCCTTCAGCACTGGGGTCCCCCTTTTCGGGGGAACTGCCATGGAGACCAGGTTTGAAAGGTGATTGCCCCGAACCCGGTGGCCACGGGGTTTTCCTCTGAACTCCTTGGGCCTTCCTCAAGGGGAATCGATGAAAAGTCCCTGGGGCCAATCCCCGGGTTTTCCCCCTTTAGTAGCTCAATGCAATTTTTTAGCTTTGACCATCACCCCCGGGGGTGGGGGTTACAGGGGGGGACAAGGGGGGAAGTTTGGGGTGGAAGGAAAAGGGGTTTGGGGGGTTTGGTTTTAGGTGGCAGTTGGGGTTGGGGTAGGGGGAAAGGAGCGGTTCGGGGGGGCCCCTCGACCAAAGGGGTATAAAAGGGGGCCCCCGGTTTTAGGGTTTTCTGGCTTTGGCCGGGTGCCCCCGGCCCGAGGTGGAGGGGTATCTCTTTTGACCCGCACACTGGGGAAAACGAATTTGTTACCAGTGGCTTTGGGGGTTGGAGCTGGAGTAACCTTTTTCCCCCTCCGTCCCCAACGTGCCCCCCCAAAGGGGTTCTTCCTTCACCCTTTGCCCAATTCCCCTCCTATTCCCTTTTTTTTAGGCTTGGAGCCCCCCCCAAATTTCCCCGCCGCCCGCAAGGGCCCTTTTACATGGGACAGCCCCGCCATGCCCAGGAAGAGCTTCCCGAGCAGGGCAGCACTTCGGGGGAGGGTCGTCCCCCTCCTCCGGGGCCCCCCAACCCCCCCCGTGGTCACCACCCCAGAAAAACCCCCAACCCAAGGGGTTTGCGCCGGGAATCCCTCCCCATGGGCCAAAACCGGAAAAAAAAGTTTTTGGGACTGAACCGGGGCCCCCTGGAGCTTTTACCCTTCCCCCACCCCTTACGCAGGCCCCCACGGATGATATGGAAAAAGCCCCTTTCGGTGTGCTTCTGGGCCCTCAGAGGGGGAAAACGAAGTTCGGCAACCGCTGCCTTTTTCCCCCTCCTTTTGATCCCGCCCCCATTTGGAGGGGGATTCCTGGGGTGATGGTTTTTAACCCGGGAAAAACCCTTTCCCCCTAGCTCCCCTGGATGTCGCCCCGGGTTTTTTCCGTGCCCCGGGGCCCCCCTTCCCCCCCAAACCCGCCCCATTTTGCCCCCCGTCCCACCCCCAAAGGAAAAATTTCTGGTTTCCCCCAAGGGCCCAGAAAAAAATTTTGGGGGGCCCCCCCCCGGTAACCTCCCCCCCCCCCAAAATGGAGGCCCCCCTGGGGTTTCCCCCCCGGCTGGGGACCCCCCCCCACGGGTTTTTAAAAAAGGCCCCCATGGCCCCCCGAAAATTTTGGAAGAAACCCCTTTTCCCCACCCCCAAAAAAATTTTTTTGGGGGGATTTCCCCCCTTTCGTTTTCCCCCCGGGGCCCCCGGGCCCAAATTTTCCCGGGGTTTGGGGTGGAAATTTTTGGGGGTTTTTTTCCCGATTTTTTCCCCCCCCTTTTCCCCCCCTTTCCCCCAGGCTGGGCCCCTGGCCGGGCCCAAAAAAACCTCCCTTTTCATAAACCCGAGCTGCCGTAAAGGGGGTTTGGGGTTTCCCCCCCCAAAACCCTTTCCGGGTTTTGGGGCCCGGGCCCTTCCCCCCCTTGGGGGGGGGGGGTTAAAAAGGTCCGAAACCCCTTTGGCCCTTTTATCGGCCCCCCTGGCCCCACCTTCACCCTCAACGGGAGGTTGGCCCTAAAGGGGCACCCCTCCACGTCCCCGGTTTTCGCACGAGCCTTTCAAAACCCCCCCCGAAGGGCGACCCGGTTTTCCCGAATCAAAAAAATTTGGGCCGGGGGGGTTTCAAAACCCCCACCAAAACACCCCCTTGGGGGGAGGTGTTCGGATTTTAAGGGGGTTTTTTTGGGGCCCCTTTTGCGTTACCCCTTTTTCTGGGGGCCCCCCTTTGCACGGTTTTTTACTGGGGGGGGGGACGGCTAGGCCCCCCCTGGCCCCGGGTTTTTCTTTGGGGCCCCCTTTGGGTTTCCCCCCCCACGGCTGGGGGGGGGCCCCTTTCCCCAAAACCCCCCCGGGTTTTCCCGGGGGTTTTGGGCCCCCCAAAAAAGGGCCCTTTCCCATTTTTTTGGGCCCCTGGGGGAAAAGCTCCCCTTTTTGGGTTTTCGGGGGGGCCCCCCCGGGTCGCCCGTTTGGTTTTTCCCCCCCCCCGCTTTAAAGGGGGGGGAGAAAGGCCCCCTTTAAGTCGGGGCCCCCGGGGGGCGTGGGGAAAAAGGCCCCCCGGGGGTTTTTCCCGCGGCCCCGCCCCCCTCCGGTAAAGGGGGGGGCCCCCCCGGGGGGGGTTTCCCCCCTTGGGCCCCATCCCCCCCCCCCAAACCCCCCCGGTTTTTTTTGGCCCCAAAGGTCCCCTCCCCCCCATTTTTTGAGGGAAAAGGGGCCCCCAAAAAATTTTCCCCCCGGGGGACCCCGGACTGGGTGGGGGAAAACCCGGCCCCCTGCCCCCCTTCCAGTAATTTTAGGGGCCCCCCCAAATTAAAACCCCCTTTGGGGGTGGTTTTTCCCCCCAAACCCCCCCCGGAAAATTTTGGGGGGGTTTTCCCCCTTTTTGGGCCCCTTTAAAAAAGGGGCCCCATTTTTGGGCCCCAAAAAGGGCCCCCCATTTTTTGGCCCCCTTAAAAAGGGGGGCCATTGCCCCCCCGGGGGCAAAATTTCCTCCCCTCGGTCAGCGGCAGGGTTCGGCCCCCGGAAATTTGGGGGGGGCCCCGCGACTTCAGCAGCCCCCCCGGGCCCTTTTCGCCCCCCAGGGGCCCCCCCCGGCCCAAAGCCCCCCCCCCCCCTTTTGGGGGTTTTGGGGGGGAAAAACCCCTTCCCAAAACCCGGCCGGGGGCCCCTTTTTGCCCGGGGAGGACCCTTCCCCGTCCCCCCCGAGGGGAAAATTTTTCCCAATTTCCCCCCAAAAAAAGGGCAGCACAACCTTTTCCCCCTTTACGGGGGAAACCCCCCCCGTCGCCGCCAATTTCTTCTTCCCCCGGGGTCGGTCGTTTCCCGGGCCCCCGGGGTTCTTCCCCCCCTTTCATCCGGCGGTTTTTTTCCCCGCCCCCGGACGCCAACACCTTTTTCATCTTCCCCCGCGGGCCCCATAAAACCCGTTGAAACAAAAAAACGCAAAAGTGGGTTTTCGGAAGCAGAGAACGTAAGGGAGGCAGGACCACCTTGCACCCCAAACTTGGCATTCATAAACACATTATTGATTTTAAAAATAGGTCTAATTGATGTGCCTCACTGTTCGTCGGCCCTAGTTCTTTCCTAGGGAAATTTAAAAATTTGGCCCCCGCCCCACCCTCCCTCTCAAACTGCGGGAAACCCCCCCTTAAAACCATTTTTTCTGAGTCGTCCGTAAAAAACTCCCCCCTCGCACACAGCGCCAGCGTTCGCTTTTGGGCTCGCGTGAGGGGACACTGTCTCTAACGTTTTTCGCACATGGGAAAAACCCCGGGTTTTCCCGACAAAACGAAAACGGACGGGAGAATCAATTTTAACTTTGAGTTAGGGTTGACTTCATCCTCGTTTTTAAATTGATTTTTGTTGCGGGGTTAGAAGGTTGACTTAAATCCGGGGTAGGGAGATAGGTAAAATAAGAGTTAGAAGGTGGGACTTCATCCTGGGCAGCGGATAGGTAAAATAGGAGTTAAAGGTTGACTTCACTCCTGCCCAGATTTGATACATCGCTTGAAGGGGAAAACATTCTACTAGTGGTCAGACCACAACCTGGTAAAGAGTGACTAAACAAAGACATACATAAAAATTATAAACAGCCCCAATAACAGTTGTCGGCCCTTTTAGGGCCAACAACGAATTAATAAAATGGAAAGCCTACTGAACACACCGTGTGAGCAAAAGAGACCAAACCAGGACTGGTTAGGGTTCTAAACTGATTAAGACGTTGTGTGGAACTGGACGGACGAGGAGACGCAGGACAGGATTTCACAGAAGCAAACTATTCTAAGAAGGGAAATTACTTTTTAAAGCTAAAGAGGATTAAACCAACCAAAAGCAATTTAAGTGACAACCAATATCTCAGGTAATGACAGTTTCAAGAAGAGCTATGGATATTTAGAATGTACCAAACAAAAGCGTGAGGGACGGACAACTCCATTACTCAAAAACAAAAAAATCCCACTATTGTCGTATCAGGGACGAACAAACTACTCCAAATTTCAAAAAGAGATGAAGACAAATAAGAACAGGAACTTTCAAGTTATTTTTTCATAAATGACGGGCTCAAATTCAAAACTTCACTTAGAGGACTTCAAGGTCTCCTAACCTTTCTCAAACAAGGCCGAAAACAGTACCATACATTTACGCTCCCGTGAGACAAACCCCTAAAAAATTGGCATTCAAAGGGCTCCCAACCCAAACATGCCACCGACGAGATAAAAGAGGGCTACTTACAATGGATACACAGCATCTGTCGTCAGGACCTCAATTTACTTCAAGATCACAAAACAGAAAATAGCACACAAGATAATATCAAATTCTACTATCATATTTTCATTTGCACTTCTCACAAGAACTGACATATAAACTACCAACTCTTTCAGGGAAAAACTACATTAAACAAACACCAGAATCAAAATAGAGCATTACGTGCAAACACAGAACTACATTTTGCAATGTCAAGATGTCATAAAATTTGGTCTTCCAAAAACAACTGTAGCAAGTACAAACCTAGATGCGGTCAAATGCTGATTGCCGCTATGACCTCTGACTGCCAAAAAGAAAGACGACAACTCTGCTAAGTGTTTTGGAAAACTGCGGAGGAGACCACACCGCAAAACTATCCAAGTGCCCCGAATACCTGAAAAATGATAGAGAAAAAGATCGACCAAAGTACAGAAAGAAAAAAAATGAAAAGATATCTACCTCCACACAAAAAACTGACACCTACAAAAACTGACATCCTGCCTCTACCAAGCAAAAACTCACGCCACCAACAAACTCAGCAAGTTCATCACGTTCATACAGAGACCACCCTACCTTAGCAGGCGGGCCACGACCCACAACAACAGACAGGAAGAAGAAACAAACGACCCCTTCTGACTTAAAGAGGATATTGATCATCTTTAAAGAGATGAATATATGTGGTTTACATAAAATCTAAAAACTTTTTCTAATCAAGAATTAAACAGACAGAGGATAAATATGTCCAAACTTATGATAATAATGACAAGAGCCACTGATGTTTTCTTTGGTGCGTTGACGAGTAAAACACAAGTAAATAGATAAAACTCAACTCAGAATCCTCATATGGATATGCCAACGGAAAACCTACAGCAGAACCCGAATGATTTGAAGAGCTACTCCAAACATACGGATAGACCTGGCCCTCATCTCTGAAAACTCAACTTACAACCTAACAAAAGGACTAAATATTCGCAGGATACTACATATACCGGACTAGAATCAGAGAATCAAGGAAGGGGAGGGGGTAAAGCTGTCCTAATCAAGAACTACTTCACATACAGAGCTTGGAATACAGGATCGGCAGAACCTTGTGGCCAACGGCGGTTGGCCGTTAAACACGAAGATGGGACCTATTACTTTTGTGGCTGTCATACAAAACCCTCCGAACAACGGACTCTACTTTAAAAACGAGACCTTGATCAAGTTACTGTAACTAACGACTACACTCAATAGGGGGGGATCCTGAATAGTAAAATAATATATGTGGAACTGCGGGACATCAAAACAGGAACGGAAGGATTTTAGAGGAAACACTTCCCAACGAGACGGAATACAATGTAGTTTGCACCAGATTCACAAAACATCTTTACCCTGGAAACCAACTTCATCGACCGGACATCGCGACTTTCTATACTAACAAATCACAAAAATATCATCGAGAGCAGAAAAAATTTCAGTCCTAAAGAGCTTGGTTAGACCAAATCACTACTTTTTGCGAGTGGGACATTCAACACGACCCTCCACACAAACTGGCACAAACCCGACTAAAAAGGACGACCGATTGGGACAATGTTATAATTATGACACTACAGTAGTGATCCCCAATTAAACTTACGAATAGAAAACTGAGGAAGATTGTTGACGCGGCGATAGAGAAATATTTCACCGTACTACTATCAAGAAACCTACGATATCTCATACCACGGACTTCGCAAAATAGACATGACCTGAGAATAGATAACCCAGAAACCCTAAATACAGATAGGCCCTTAATAAGGGAAGCCCGAAGAGACTGGCAATTGGATGAGGACACCGCAAGCAAGAAAATACAAACTATAACAGACTTTAAGCCATAGTAAAGAAGATTACGATAACCAAGTCCGAAGAACAAATTGGACCACTATCGTGACAGAAAACGGCTACAATCTTCAAACAAAAATGGAAGTTTACAAATATTACTCATAGGGAAAAAATAAAAAAAACAGGCACGCAGGCAAATCCACGGCCTGACAGGGATGGCCTACATAGTAAAGATAAAGCCGAAGCCATAGCAGAGAATTAAATAGACCAATTCACGCAAATCCAACCCCCAAGAGGGAAGCTTTTATTAGAGGGAAAGTAGTCAGAACAGTAAACGACATACATAGACAGACCTGTAGCAGAAACACCTGAATCAATCAAGACCAGAAATCAATACTCTATCAAAACACTTAAAGCGAACAACAGGCACGGGATTTGACTGCATAAAGAACGATAATGTTAATAAAATAACACTCAAATTCTGCAATAGCGATCTGACCAAATACTGAATCCAGACCCTCAACTTGCATACTCCCAAATTACTTGGAAAAAGGCCAACAAATTATCACAATAACTAAAACAGGTAAAATGGAATTCTTCCCTCAAAACAGAAGGACCAAATAAGTCTACTCAGTACGATTTGGAAAACTTTTTGAAACACTCATACAAAAAAGACAGACAACATACAGATGACAACAACATAATCCCGACGAAAACAATTTGGTATTCAGGCACTAAACATTCAAACGACTCACCCTATTCAACTTCATTGAAGACGCGACGGAAGTACATCGTCAACCGACGAGTGTACATGTTAAGCATATTTTAGATGTGGAAATGGTTCGTTTGATCGAGTGTGCGTTATGGACTCATTCACCAAGATGATTAGATACAAATTCCCACAAGGACTCATACAAATAATCAACTGACTCATCGAAAGATAGGAAATTTCAGTCTCCATTAGAGGGACACTGTCGGATGAGAAGGAATATAAAGGCAGAGGGTACCACAAGGGTCAGTTCTGGCTCACCTTCTTGTTACAAGTATACGTTGGCGGACCGTAGCCAGACCAGTCCAAAATGACCATTAAGACTATTTGAGACGACTACGTTGATATACACCAAAGACAAAATTATTACTCCCCCTTGCCATACTAGCGACACAACGATACTTGAAGACGTTAGACAACATGGCTTTCAAAATGGAGAGTCAAAGTGAATACTGAGAATATCTACCGCACATGTTGTGACGAAAAAAAGACTGCTACCGGCCGGGAAAACTTCACTCTCTATCGTGGAAGACAATACCGTTTAATAACCAAACAAAATACCTCGGGATCAAACATCGACAGAGGCTCTTACTTGGGCATAACCACATAGAAGCAACAAAAAAAGCGGCGGAAGGCAGTAATCATACAACTATACCCATACTAAAAGGACAACAAAATAAGCCAGAAAACCAAACTCATAATTTACAGGCGGTGATACAGCAAATCATGCTTACGGCTGCGTTGGGTGGGGTACGAGCGAAGCGCACACATTGCAAAAATACAGACAAACAGAATTGATCCTAAGGTTGATAACGGGGTAGATAGAAGAACAAGGACGGATAACCTTATCAACATGCAAACAGCAAGACATGACAGAATTCAAGGAGAGAGAGACAAATTTACATGACAAAGTGCAGCCACCTATGAATATAATCAGGATCCCTGGGAAACTACGATCCATATGAAAGGAGGGTCCTAACAAACGGTCGAGATAGGAAGTTAGCAAACAGTTCACTCACAACTTCACCATCCCATTTCCATACCTCATAAAGGTATAATAATAACCAAAAATGTATTATTTTTCAGGGATCATTCACAATTTTAATAAGTTCAATCACACCCATATTCATATGGATATATAAATTTACATCATTCAATGTTTTCACCCTTTCATGTAGGATAAGGGCTACGCGAATGCTGCCTGTAAAATCACAAAGTAATACAGCCCTTTCCACAGGTGATAGTTGGCGCTTTCTGTCAAGGTGGATATCTTGTGTCGGGATTACAGATAATCAAAACGGGTATTTTTGTAAAACATTCAAAGGTACCATATTCAAGTATAAATTAGGGTTCATGCAACGAGAATATAAGGGTCTGTGACAAACAACCTTTAACTACGCATATCCAAATCAGCCAAAAGATTCTTCATCTTGTCAAATGTAACTGTTAGGCTAGTGGGGAGAAATGGCAACAGGGGAAACACCCCTGTTTTTCCCATTGGTCAAAGGCAGGCAGCGTAGAGGTTATATTAACGGTGTTTCTGGAGCTGGTTGACGACACGAGAGGGTCGAGACGCAGACGACTTTTTCTCGCACGAGACGAGACGGCATTCACACACTTTGGAAGGTAGAAGGTTGACTTCGCCGTGAAAAAGATATTCACATCACTTGGGAAGGTAGAAGAGTTGACTTCGCCAGGTAAAAAGTTTTTCTACCACTTATGGTGGTAGAAGGTTGACTACGCCTGAAAAAGCTAGACTGGGAAACTCGATTCATCAACTTGAGTTGAGTTGACTTCACTCATTGGTGTCATCTCGAGCTGCGATTTAAAGCGCTTAGGGGGCCTCTTTCTAAGGGCTTAGGGATGTGTTTCCTTCCCGCGGATGCAACGGGTTTTTTTAACCCGGCCAAGTTATTTTAAAACGATTGGAAATATTCACAAAACTTGAGTGAAATTTAGCGAGAAATCTTTCGGCCATTTCTGGGCCAAATACAAAAATTTTTTTTGCGTGTTCGGCGATAAGAGCTATGTGTCGGGTTAGCCCCTCACTGCCCCCCCAGGCTGCGGGACCTATATAAACGGGCGAGAGTGAAAACATATCAACCAAAAAGTGAAAATGTTTCAGAATTGACGTAGAAGATACACGAGGAGGAGGACGCAACTCCATGTCTGAGGAGTCCAGGCACCAGAAACATGGAACCACAGATCAACGGATGAAATTACCACAGACTCCCAACACGCTGGAAATCAAAGGACTCAAAAGGGGATCCTGCCAAAAGCACTATTTATAAACTTCGGAAACCAGTCTCAACGCTACATACGCAAACACCGGGCCTAGCCAGAGTGTACCCTCTCCGGTCTCCAAAACCATCACAATGGGTAACAAACAAAATTTCGATTCCACTAGGCTATTGTGGACATTCACAAACAGACCATCAGAGCTCCGACTAAAGAGACGAAGACGCACCACAATGTGTGATACTACAACAGCAAAATATCATAAAAAGTAAAAAACTCACCGTATAGTAATTCCCAATACGCGATATACAAAACATAACCATAACTGTTTAATGACCCATATGAAAGACCGATTACAAACTGGCAATGCATGACACTAGGAATCTTTATGGGTAATCTACTAGCTCCTGAAAGATCTACACACCACTACAGTAAGAAGCTCTGAAGGAAAACTTAACACTTGAGATTCACCTACATGATGATGGGGACAGGGAACCTTTCAATGGTGGTGTTAAAGGGCCTCCACTTACTATGCCCGTGCGAGTCTATAACCACTGGAACTCACGGAACTGGGATTCCAAGTCCTATTAAACGTGACGGCAATTGTATACCAAAGCACCCCACAATCAACAACACGAGACACTCCCCATTATTTGTATGTACTCTGGCGAACTGTACCAGGCAGTAGCCTGAATATACACGTCAAGGACCATAAATCACAACGGTTGTGAATCAGAGAATACCAATGGTCTGCGAAATAGTACTCCAGTGCCACCGCTGCCAACGGTTCGGCTCGGTAAACACCCCGGTGTTGTCAGGGTCTCGGGAGATCCTGAACCATACAATGCGCTAAGAAGACAAAAACTACGCGGCCACGTTGCGTCAATTGTAAGGGCGAACACGCGGCTAATTTAAACAGAAACTGTCCCGTTCTTGTGAGAGAAATCGAGAAACGCGACAACAGAACCAAAGCCTACACATGGGCGGGCAGAAGCAGTGGCGATAACCGACTCCACCGAGTCAGGCCACACTGATACTTAGACACTCACAGGAACCAAACGCCAACGCACACATCCCGCGGCAGCAAGCGGATGACTTATGCTACAGCCGTAGTAAAAATTCCCCATAAAACCAAGCGAGACCGAAGCCAAACACAAAGAAACCTCCGACCTAAGAGGCCTCTTCCAAGATATTCAAGGAAATCAATCTTTCTGGCCTGTTACACACCTTAAACTTTACAGGACCAGGGTAAATTCCGTCAGACCTAAAACCACCAAGGCCTCTAACTATCCTGGAAGATGTTACTAGATTTCCTAACTGCAATGATTGAATAACTAATCAGCCACAAGACTTCCTAAAAATTATTGTTTTGGACATGCCAAACGGCTATTCAACGGCTACATGAGTTGGAAAACAGCTCCCTCCAAAACCGACGGAGTCGATATTGCCCTCATCTGCGAGAACACATTTGATACATCCAACGACTGTGTTTCTACGGTTACGAATCAAGGACAGACAGCTACCGGAAGGGGGAGGAGGGGACAACGCAGTGCTGATTAAAAAAAATCTAAACCACTACCCCACAACCATAAGGGTATGGTCAACATGGAGTCAACCTCGGTGGTGTCCCCTAACCACTGGAGAGAAATTGTTTACGCCCGTTTACAGAAGACCCACATGTACCTTTCACTGAAGAAGCCTGTAACGCCTGACGGCAAAGACTAATTTCTTTGCCGCCGGTGTGATTTAAATTCCAAAAATACCCTATGGACAGCCCTCAGCTCAAACCAAGAGGCGCCGAGCACTAACACAACACGCTACCACACAATTAACTACAGGGTCCTGGCAACTGAGGGAACCTTACTTTCTATCCCTCCAACACTATAGGCACCCACCCGATGTTCTAACATAATACTCACTGACCTACATCAACACCCGACGAACTACACACTCTGATCCGAACTTGACTCGGACCATCTCCGGTCTTTTGTAAGTTGCTGATTACACAAACATCCGAAATTCCTTCCTCAGAAGGAACATCCTATTACCGACTGGCTTAAATAGAGAGCCACAAAGGCATGGAGCATTTACCGGTTGAGTGGGAGGTAAAGAACCATCGAAGAGTTTGGATCACTCTATCGCCACTTCTTACGCAAAAACACACCTTGAGGCCCATCGCAAGTCAACCGACTTGAAGCTTCCGTTTGATCTATGTCTAACAGAGAGATATCCCAGACCTAAATCTGTTAAAGCACCAAAGAGAGAGGCCAGGCACGAATGGCTGACTTCCGCTCCCGAGGCACATAGGGAAAGACATACAACAGGACTGAGGGCTCAAGTTCGCCGAAGGGCCATAACCAACTAAAGCTTATCAATGGAACGAGTTTAGTGTTGTCTCAGAGACTGTTCACGGAGGGGTACAACGTCCAGTTTTCAACCAAACGGCTTAAAGTGCTCCAATAGACCCAAACACATCGGTCATCACGGAAGACAAGGTATGAAGTACACAGCTGAGGAAAAAGCCGAAAGCAATAGCGGAGTCTCTGCCACAAAAGACCCAATTTCACGCAAACCTCGAGCAATCAAGACGAGGAATTTTAACTATGACCAAGAGAAGCGGTGGAAAGTATTCTTTGAGGACCCGATCGAGAACCACACCTCCAGTATCCAGACTGAGGTTGAAGAGAAATACGAAAACTGAAAAAGAGGAAACATCCCGGGAGCAGAGAAAAGATCTCTGATCCCGAGATGATCTGCCAAGACCCCGTATCGTCATCACATCTTTAATTATTATAATTATTGTGTTTAGATGGCCCATCGACTACAATGAGGTCTTAGGCTTAGCATTATTAGATAAATAGTAAAATCTTCATAGGAGAGAAGACAGAATATTACACACCTGTGTATATAAAAGGTGAAGAGGACATATAAGTACAATATAAAAAGGAATGGTTCTCAATATGAAAAAAAAATCCATTTGAGGCACTCCATAGGAATACTCAAATGAGTCAAAGTACACATTGTATTGAAGCACCTACTAAAAAAAAACCACGGTGTATCACTTAATAAAAAAACAAAACATTATTATGATTATTATTTATTATTATTTTTATTGTGGTTTGGAGGCCCATCGACACATCGAGGTCATTAGGGCCTTGACATATATTTAAAACATAATAAAATCCCCATAGGGGAGTGACTATAATCATTCACTCCACCCTGAGAACACTCCATAGGAGTTCTCAATTGCCCTCAAAGTACAATTGAGTGAAACACCTGCTAAAAAAACCACAGGTGTATCACTCTAACGAAAAAACAAAACAAACATATCTATAAACAATTATATTAGTTTAAAAAGACTAAAACTAACGTGTTTAAAATAATTATTTTATTAAAGTTTGTTAAAATGGGATTAAAAACGACAAGACAAAAAACATTAAAGTTATACTAGAATATTAAAAAAGGTCTCAATATGAGATAAATCTGATGAGCCACTTTTTAAAAGTGACTCAACATGGCATATAAAGATACGCCCTGGCGTATAAAATTGGAAGTAAACAATACTCCTTCCAGTGCTGGTTCGAGTAATAAAATAACGAAGGTTAATCTCTTAAAATCAAGGGCCAGGCGAATAGGGGCATATCTGCGACCTCAACCAAAATGTGGTGCACATAAGGGGTTGCACATCGCAAAAAAATTCACACAATGGAGGGGATCCCCCTTGCCTGAGTAAAAATCCGTTGGGTTAGAAAATGTATGCCCCCGACGCGGAGTCTCGGTCACGATGACCTCTATTCTATGACTTTCGTATAGAAGAGGGCCATCGCGACCACACGTCCCTTGATGGACCGCAGCTTGTTTCTTGAGAAGGGGTCGACGAAACTCACTGTCGTGCCAGGTGCTGTAAGACTCCACGCCGAACAAAACCCTTTAGATCTAAAAACATAGACACCCAGACTCGCATCCGGAGGCAGGCGCTTGATGCCTCCTTGGCTGCCTGGTCGCAGATCATTCATGGAAGGGAAACAGCTGTGAACGGAAATCCTAGCAAAGGCGAGCCGGGTGATTAATGAATCAATTTTTAAAAATTTGCCCTTTTACTCATGTATCATCTGCACGAGGGATTCCAGGGAATAGAGAACGTGGACCAATGCCAAAGAGCACTCATGGAATCCGTCAGATTGAGGACAGAACGGTGTAAACTTCGGTATAAATAAACACAAAGATTTAAAAATGGCATATATTTCAGCGTAAAAACATGGTTTCTTTATTTTGTAAATCCAAATGAAATTGGATCCTTCCACAACAAACGCACATCCCACGGAAAGCTCAGATTTTGGAGAGACAGTGTAGATGCGCTCGAATCCGTGGAAGCGAGTGGAGAGGAGCTCATTAAAGGTCCCTTTCATATACAGTTTGGGGTGGGTTCGCTTTAGGGAACTTGGCAAGATCAAATGGCATTGAGGTAGGCGTATCTTCCAGGGAGAAACACGACCTGGGGATGTGGGGATAGCCTTTGGCTCAAAATTTCCACAGTGTCAAAAAACGATGCATTCCTGATCCAAACGGCCTTGCACTACGCCATTTGAGTTTCCATACATGACACCACGGTTAGCAAAAAAAAACAAAAATATGGGGATAAACACAGGACCGATAAGTCCAATACTGCGCCATGCAATTAAGTTTCGACACGTTAAGATGCCTAGAAGATAGTGACCGCCGGTAAGATTAGGAGGCGGTGACTCCACCGGCCGTCGGCACAGGTGCTGACGACTGGATGGTACGAAAGGCACAAGTAGCTATTCGAATGCCTAGCATGGTGGATACTCATCTAGCTCTTTAACGCTCGAGGGTTCTACTGAGAAACATTAAACAAAGCTCCGTAATCTAGTTTAGATCTGACCAGGGCCCCTTCTACAGGCGCCATACGGTGTTCCC
This sequence comes from Timema cristinae, assembly GCA_039000515.1. Taxonomy (NCBI): domain Eukaryota; kingdom Metazoa; phylum Arthropoda; class Insecta; order Phasmatodea; family Timematidae; genus Timema; species Timema cristinae. The sequence goes on from JBCFYV010000315.1 coordinate 113,841, forward strand.
TATCAGCACCCGAGGACCGGCCGCTAACCGACTTTGAGCAAAATTCAATGCCTTGATTACACCTCGCTTTCAGTCTGTGATGTGGGGGATCCAAGTTAGTTTTAAATATCGAATAAAAGTCTCAGGACACCTTATCGGTCTCGGAGCAGGTAATAAAACAAACGTTGTTCATTAAAATATTGGGGGCTGGCTGTATTCCGCGCGGTAATCTAGGATGTGGACGACTGTCGTCTTGGCCGCAGAGAAACGAAGCACATTACGAGATGCCCAAGACTTTGATTGATTACAGCGAGTTGTTCTGTCGTTCAGCCCTTGTGAAGTCTTGATGAACTGCAAATAAATTGCGTAGTCAAACACAAAAGCATGAACGATACGGTCGAGCGCAGGTTGTCCACAATACTATTTATCCCGATAGCGAACAACGTACAGCTCAGAATACACATGAGGCACCCCATTTTCTTGAATAAAATCGATCAGATTAGGTGTTATTCAACCTACCGGAAGTGTCAATCCGACATATAATTAGATACTAAAAGAAGAAGGTTTCCTCGTCACCCCCAGTTAAAAAAGCGTTTTCCAAACTGCCGTACCGCCAGGTGGTATTGTACGCTTTCTCCAGATCGAAGAAGACAGCCTGAAATGCGCTTATGAAAAAAGAGTCCCATGAATTGCCGTCTCTAGAAGACAGGTGATACCACCGTGGATCGGTTACGGCGAAAAACCTCATTGATATTAGATTGCAGATTGCGGGATTTAAATACCTATCAATAGTATCGCTTATTATCTATTTTTTCCAATATTTTTCACACACAATAGTTAAGCTATCGGTCTATTGCTAGTTGGCTCAATTTATCCTTGCCATTTTTATGGTATAGGTATAACGGTTGCTTGTCCATTGTGAGGAGGAAACTGATGAGATTCCCAAACATATTATAGAAGTTAAAAGAAATGACTGTCCGGCAGGGGGCAGCTGACGCAAAGTCTCGAGTAATGAATGTCGTCTGGACAGAGGCTGTGCTGCGGCCTGGGTCAGACCGGGGCGTAGGTCGGTTCATCTTTGGTAAAGGGGGGAGTTATAATCCTCCCCCCGGACTCTTGGCCAAAGTCAATAGCATGGCGTCGATATTCCTCTTTTGAAATGCGAACTCTTAGTTGTAGCTCGTAGTGCTAGAAATAGCGGCGACATCGGAGCCCCAATACTATTTACGACCTCCACAAGGAGGAGACACTGTGAAAACGTTAGACATGAGGGCAGGTTATATTGTTGTTGGAATTGTTGCTATTACGTAATTTACGGATATTACCCATACCTTAGTTGTTGGGTGATAGTCGGATATTGTAAGGTTGAAATAAATTTTCTCCAGGACTCTCTTCTACTTTCCGAATGACACGGCAGAGCTCGAGAGCACGTGAATCCGGAAGACTCCAGAATCTCCAGAGTAGGACGACGGTTTGTTGAAAAAGACGTAGGGCCTTCGACAGTCATGAATAGCCAACCGACAATACTCGCCTCCACAGGGAACGCGGACGGTGGCGGGATTTAGGGATGGAGGACCTCGCCGCCGCGATTGACCGTTGAAGTAACAATACCCAGTTCTTTACATCGAGTCAGGAGAAAGGGATTCGTGGAAAAGGCGAGCTCTCGGGAAATTTATCCCAGTCGGCACGTTTAATGAACCCATTGGGGGAACCTGGCTGTACTGGGGGGATCTTGAATTGTGAAACGCAGAATGGGAAAGTGATCGCGGCCACATAGTCGAGTGAACCTCCAAGGAAGTGATGCAGCAATTCCCGGGGCTACATAGGGAAGGTCGATGGCAGAGGAGACACCATTAAAGGTGCGAGAGAGTGTGTTGGGTCCGGTGTTCATTTTAACACCAGGTTTCCGAGACGAGATATCCTCCACCATCATCCCGCGGGTGTCTGTAAAATAGACCCCCCACACCAGGTTATGCGCGCTAAAGTCCCCCAAGTCATCATGATATAGGGGGCGGAAGTCTGTGATAAAGAGGGACTTCTAGAGTCCTCTTGGTAACACGTTCATCTGGTGGAAGAGTGGAGGTAAATGAGCTTACGGTTTACCTCCATAGGAGGGATGGCTCTGACAGCCATCACTTGGCGATCAGAGTCAACTATTTATTTACTTTTTGTATAAATGTTGCTTCGTGCTAATATAGCAACATCCTTCCGCTAGCACGATCAAAGATGTGTCTTGTCGGAACGCTATACATGTACCCACGAAGCATCGGGGTTGTCAGTTTGGGCGGAAGTGGGTTTCCTGCAAATATTTTATTATTTTATTGTGGTTTTAAAGGACATCGACCAAATCTAGGGTCAGTAGGGCCTTGAAATATATTAAAAAAACCATAATAAAATCCCATAGGGGAAAAGAGATAAAACATTCAACCATCTGAGGACACTCATAGGAGGCTTCAAATGGATTCATGGTATAAAAATTAAGTGTAAACCTGCTAAAAAAATAACCACAAGTGTATTCACTCCAATAAAAAGAAAAACAAAACATATTTAAAATATAACAGTTAACAAAGACAAAAACATGATAACAAATGATTAATACCGGTTAAAAAGACCAAACGCAACATGTTAAATGTAATAAAACTGCTTAAAAAAGATTCAATTGAGTTATTTTCCAAAAGAGCCACTTTTATATAAGTGACTCAAACATGGCATTACAAAAGATTTCCGCCTGGCAGTATTAAAACGGAGTAATCAAATAACTCCATCCGACACTATCGCCGTATTAAAAAAACGTTAAGTCACCTTTAAAATCAAGAGCCAGACGGATAGGGGCTAGTTTTGCGACACTCCACCAAATGTGATGCATCATAAGGGGAGTATCACATAAAAACTCACACTCTGGAGGTGGATCCCCTCTAGTAAAATAATCTATGGGTACAATGCAAGTATGCCCGAAACGCGGTGTTCGTCACGATGACCTCCTTCTTACTAGACTTTCGTATAGAAGAGGGACCATCGCGACACACCGTTCCTGTTGGAACCGACAACGCTTGTTCTGGCAGGAGGTCGAGACCCATGCTCGTGCCAGGTGGTAAGACCTCCACGCACGAACATAACCCTTTAGATCTAAAATAACATGACACCCAAACTCGCTCCGGAGGCATACGTGCTGCCTCCTTGGCCGCCTGGTCCGCCAAGTTCATTCCTGGAAGACCAGCGTGACCAGGAAATACAGCAAAATGGCGAGCGGGTGCTTAGTGAATCAATTTTTAAAAATTTGTTCGTGAATCATCTGCACGAGGGAGGCATTCCACGAGTAGAGATGTGGACAACTGCAACATAGAACTCATGGAATCCGTGAGATGAGAACAGAACGGTGACATTTACGATACACACAACACAGAGATCTTTAAAAAATGGCGAATAATTCAGTCCATAAAAAACTCTGGATTCCCAGGTAAACTCAAATTAAAATTGTTTCCCTCCTCAACAAATGCGCATTCCCACGGAAGCACCATCTTGGAGCCATTCCGTTTAAGATGCGCCTCAAAGCCTGAAGCGAGTGGAGAGGTGCTCATTAAATGTCCTTCATATATAATCGGAGGGGTGGTTCGCTTTAGGGAACTTGGCTAAAGATATAATGCATTTGAGGTAGGCGATATTCCAGGGAGGAGATAGAAAATCGACTTGGGTATGTGGGGATAGATCTTTGGCAGGACTATCCCAAACGTTGTTCGATACGATGCTCCTGATCCAAACGGCCTTCGCACTACGCCATTTGGTTTCCATCAAGACACGGTTGGGGGTTGAATGAAAACACACGGTACGGTAGGCAACATGCACCGGCATGCATGTGAAGAGAATGTTTTTGTACGTAAGATGCCATGAAGATAGGACCGCCGTAAGAGAGGAGGGGGCTCTCCGGCGTCGGCACAGATGTTGACGACTGGATTGTTACGAAATTCACCAGTAGCTTGTCGTATGCCAGCATGGGGACACTATCCAGTCATCTTTCAACGCCCGTATAGGTCTCGCTGTGCATACACTAAACTGCCGGTTCGTCCCGGTATACCCCGCCCTAGGTTTCGTCATACGCCGTTGTCGTAATCTAGTTTCGTCATACCAAGGCCTATCACATGGCGCATCAAGGTTTCCACTTCAGCCACCCCCCAAGGACGAAAACCCACCCCCGCATTAAACCACTTTTTAAGCTAGGTTGAGAGCTTTTTAGGCACTCGCTTTCAGGTCCATTGAGTGGGGAATCCAGTTAATTTTAAATCAATAAAGTCCAGAAAATTTACGGTCTCCGAGACAGGTTAAAACCAACGTGATTCATTAAAATTCTGGGGGGCTTGTTGTATTCACGTTTTCTATGGAAGTGGAACGACGTCGTCTTGGCTGAGGAGTGAGAAAGCCATACGCGATGCCCACGACATGATTTTTGACTGAGAGTTGTATCTGCCGTTCAGCCTGTGGAGACTCGTATGAACTACAAATAAATCTGCGTAGTCATCCACAAAGATGCTTGATCGGACAGGAAGGTGTACGTTGTCCACAATGCCATTTATTGCAATGGCGAAAAACGCACAGCTTAAAAGACTGCCTGGGGCACCATTATCTTGAATAAATTCTCCGGATATAGGTGTTGTTTAACCTACCCGGAAGTGTTTATATTGGACATTAAACATTAGATATAAAAACAGGGGGTTCCCCACGGAACCCCCATTTATAAAGGGTGTTTTTTTAAATGCACGTACGCATGTGGTTTAGTACGCTTTCTCCAAGTCAAAAGAAGAAAAACTGCCAATAGATGCTGTTTATGGAGAAAGCGTCACGAATCTGGCCGTCTCGAGAGGTCGAAGATGATCCACGTAGATCGGGTTGCGGCGAAAACCACATTGAATATTTGATTAGTAGATTGCGGGATCTAATACCATACTCTAATCGTTTATTTATCAATTTTTCCTTTATTTTGCATACCAACTAGTTAAGGCTATCGGTCTAAAAATAGTTGGTTCTAATTTTTCTTGCCACTTTTTAATAGAGGGATAATTGTTGCTCTGGCCTCCACAGTGTTGGGAATGACGAGATTCCCAAACACTATTGTAGTGGTCCACACCCGACTCACGCTCGATCAGCGGGGAGTAAGGGGCCAACATTTCATAATTAATGTCGTCGGGGCCAGGAGCTGTGCTACCAGCCTGGGTCTTGGCATTAGGTCAGTTCATCTAAAGTAAAGGAGGGAGTTGTAATCCTCCCCTGACTCTGACCAAAGGTCAATAGAATGGCGGCTCTTTTGTTCGCTTATGCGCTGCAAAACTCATCTTGAGTAGCTTGCAGTGCTGTTATGGCGGTGAAATCCTAGAGGCCGATACATCTGGCGACCTCCACAAGGGAGGAGACAGCGTACATTGACATGAGGGCCGGTCTGTTATTTGATGGTTATTTTTGCTTTATCTAAGTAATTTACGAAATATTGTCCCAACCTTAGTTGTGGTGAGTGGAATTGTAAGGGTAGTTATAAACAGTCTCCAGACTCTCCTTCTGCTTTCACGAATGATACGGCGAGCTCGAGCACGCATAATCCGAATGATTCTAGAGTTTCCAAGGTAGGACGCCGATGGAAGAGACACGTAATTCTTCTGTCTACACAGTCAGAATAATGGCAATCTACCACTCCTCGTTCCCAGGGAACAGGATGGTGGCGCGCGGGTTTGGCGAGGATTTAGGGATTAGATTCCCTCGCCGCCATGTTGACCGTCGAAGTCAAAATGGGCAATATTAACTATCGACGTCGGACTTGATTGGGTTGTACAAATACGGCGAGCTCGTCGAAATTTATCCCAGGTTCAGCACGTTTAAGCAACCCATGTGGTGCACGTGCTTATACGGTGAGGGTCTTCAATTAGCGAAAGCAAAAATGGGAATAGTGATCGCTGCACATAGATCGAGTGGAACCTCCCAAAGGAAGTGGGCAGCGATCCGGGGATTACATTGAGTTAGGTCGATGGGCAGAGGCATTACCCTCTTTAAAGGTGGCAAAGTGTGTCTGGGTCCCGGTGTTCATTAAACACCAGGTTTCCCGCGAAGACAGAATATCTCTACCATCCTCCAGCGGGAGTCTGTATAATTAAGACCCCCACCTGGTTGTGTGCGTTAAAGATCCCCTAAAGAAATATAGGGGGCGGGAAGTTGTTGTTAAGAAGGGCCTCTAGGCTCCTCTTTGAAACACGTTCACCTGGTGGGAGAGTAGATGCAGCATACAGTTACTTCTATTGGAAGGGGGACTCTGACAGGATCACTTTGGAATCAGATACAATTTTATAGACTTTTTACTATATATTGCTAGTGCATAGTATAGCCACTCCTCCGCATAGCCGATCGTAAGAATGGCTTGTCGGTACGATATTACATCGTTACCCACGATGCATCGGGCTGTCAGTTTGGGCGGATGTGAGTCTCCTTGAAACATCAATGATGGAGGATGCAGGAAAGAAATTATAGTTTAATTACCTCTACACGGGCATACAAAACCTACAATTCATTGTCGTAGCGACATAAGTGTATTAGTATGAAATTTATTATCCTCGAAACCATTTCACTATCTTTTAGAAAAAAATTTGTTTGAGGACACTTTTTAGGTCCTCTTTGCCTTTCCCCGTCTTCCTGTACCTCTCAGCTTCTGGAGAGGCTTCGGCTTTATTTTGGAGAGACTGGGTAGAGATCCTTGTTACGAAGGGCTTAAGGCCTTCGACCGTTTTACGTAATAAAAATTTTTCGTCGGTCTTCGTGGTCCTTCTTCAAGGCACAGTGGGACTAGCTTGCGGTCTCAATGTTCCGCAACTCGTCCCCACCTCCGGATGTACAGAGGTGGGTGGCTAGTGAGAGGCTCAAACAACGGCTCCGTACCTTGTTTTAATGCCCCGAGGCGGGCCCGGCGGGGGTTTCCCGAGGGGGCTCAGGGGGGTGTTCCTCCGAGCGGGTCGGGGGTGTTCCCGAGGCGGGATGGGGGTGTTCCCCCGAGGTGGGTCGGGGGGAAGTTCCTCGAGGAGGTCTCCTCGGGGGTTTAGGTGGGGGAGATGATCGTTGTGGCGGTTTGGCCTCTTTAAAAATTTAGGCGCCACTGAAGTCTGAGCGCGGAATCAACCTTAAATGTCTCTGAGGAAGAGGACCCATGCACTGGTCGCGTTGGCTCCATAGCCAATATTAACTGCGCAATGGCAGTTTGGGACTAGTTTATATTCATTGACTGACAATCGGCTTATGAAGTTTGAAATACCGGAGCTTCGACATGATACGTATTCTTGCGTGCTGGGCAATGAGATCTTCTTTTCAGATTGTATCTCCAGGATCTTTTTCTCTACCTCCATTTTGGACAGGCCCGAGACCAGGTCGGAATGCGGTACCGTGCAGTTGACGCTGTATTATAGGTGACTCGCTATGGTGTTTCGTGAGCCTCTGTCCACAATCCGCACAGGTTGGCTTACCACGGCAACATTCGACAGCTTCGTATGCCAAAATTTCCAGGCACTGAAAACAGCGCGAGGGTTTTGGGACATTACGGCCCGGAACCCTGTGCACGTTGGAAGCCTGCTCGGACCTCCTTCGGAAGGGTAGGAGGAGTCGCAAACGTGAGGATATTCGTATCCGTCTTCTTTCTTGTCCGTTCTTTTTGGTAATAAATACGTGACTCGGGTTGACATGCGAGGGGAAAGCTCCTCACAGATAACTCAATGCCTACGCACGTCGAGGTATAACAAGTGACCACTCCCTTGCAAACATTGAGGAACCTCGTGATGGTTTCCACCTTCACGGTATATGAGTCGTATTGCCTCAACGGGTATTTCGGGAGGATGGGCCATTATATTTGCATGACGTGATGTCGTCGTGGACTGTTTCATTAATGGTGCAATCAGCTAGTTTCCTTATTGAGATTCCCGATATTTCACTGCTCCATTTATCACTCTTTCGAGGATAATTGGGCTGGACATCCGTTTTCAGATCTTCCACTTTCATCCACTCGAGGTATCCAACAGGAAGCGGGGGCTGGTGGCCTCACACATTCTGGATTTTCATCAAAACAGGGCTGGAGGCCCTTTTTTTTTACCCGTTTCCCGCTCTTATCATTAATACGGCCCTGGTGAGGGGTCGGCAGTGAGAGGCCAGCGGAACTTGGCAGTACGGTGCCAGCGGACTGTAAGGTGTTCTGTCAGATGGACAATTAACTCATTCATGAGTGGGAGGACAACCTGCAAAAGTACTCGGATCGTGACCCAGGTTGATCCCAGTTGGTTCTGACCACACATAGGGCCCTGTTAACTCTTCCGTCGAAGAGGCTTCCATTACGACGCTAGTATGAAACCTTCACCATGGAGCATCGTCGGGGAGGAGAGGTCTCCGCAGCAAGGTATGCAGGAAGTGCTAATTTTACGTCCGGGACCCTCATGACCGCAACCGGTTTTTCCTTTCAAGGTAGGGTACCCGGTTGTTCATCCCTAGGCCCTTAATACCAAGATATTACAACCAGCGCACTTTCATTGGAGCTCAAGGCAGTGGTATCCACTTAATTAAACAGAGGGGGGAGACGCGGGTTAGTTGCAAGGTCGTCATCGGACTAGGCCAAAGGCCTCTGTGCAGGTACTGATACGGGGGGGAAGGGAAAGGAAGAAAGAGGTCAAGGGTAGATAAAGCGCAAGGGGGGAAGAGTCGAAAAATGGGGAAGTGAAGGAAGAAGAAAATTGATGTGAAAGAAAGATATAGGATAGGTTTGTTCACACGAAAGTACGTCCTGCACAGAAAACCTAACCCTTTTATCGTTCTTACGACAAGCTCAGCAGGGGTTATGCGGGACTCTTTCTTAAACCCCGTCCCGCAGGGGGGTCCTGATCAAATACAAGTATGGGAGATGCAAGGGAAGAAATTAGTAGTTTAATTTCTCTACTCGTGCATAGAAAACCCCCTTACATTTCCATTGCTAGGTAGCGACATTATTTATTAATATATAATATAATTAATTATCCCTCACAATTCATAACAGATATCTTTTAAAAATTAAAAATTTCTATTGAGGACTTTTTTATGGCCTCTTTGCTTGTTCCCAATTTCTCTTGGACCTCCCGCTTCAGGATCGAGGCTTTGGTTTGGCCTGTAGTGACTGGGTCGGGGGATCCTTACGCGAGGCTTTGTTTAAAGCCTTTCGACGCTTTGTTTAAAAATAATTTTTTTCGGCGGTCCCTTGCGATCTTAAATCGGCACCAGTGGGACATCGCTTTGCGACCTCATCTGTACCACCACTCATCCCGACCTCAGGAAGTTCCTGACGGCGGGGTGAGCGGCCTCGCAACGTCGCACATGGTTTTAGGACCCCGAGGAGGGCTCGGGGGTGTTACCCGATTGGGGCCCGGTCGTCTGGCCATTCGAGGAGGGACTCGGAGGGGCCCACGAGGAAGGCTCGGTTGGGGTCCACCCCTGGAGGGCTCGAGGGCGATCACCAAGGCTGGCCTCCTGGGGTATAGGTGGTGGAGGCTACTTCGGCGAGGGTGTCGCCCTTTTCACTAATTTTGGCACCACCATAGATGGTGTGGTTGTCTTATGAGTGTTCTCGAGTAGAGACGAGTGGCCACAGGTCGTGTTGTCGTTGTTCTGGCAATATTACATGCACAATGGCAGTTGGGGCAATTTATGTTCTGGCTTACAATTCTGGACTATAATATGTTGAAATCCGGAGCTTGACTGGATATTCTATTACTGCGGCTGGGCATAAGGGATTTCTTTTCACATTGGATCTCCAGGGACTTTTTTTCTCCCCTTCCATTTCTGGACAGTCCAAGACCAAGCAGAATGCGGCCAGACCCTTGCAGTTGACGCAGAGCCTTAGGAGAACTCACACGGTGTAATCGGGAGCCTCACTGTCCGCAATCCGCGACAGGTTGGCCTTCCACTGCATTCTCAGCTTCGTAAGCCAATTCCTGGCACTGGAAAGAAGCGCCGAGGATTGGGAACGTATGGCCTGAACCTGAGCACATGGAAGCCGCTCGAACCTCCTTTGGGAGGATGGGAGTCGCAAAGGTGAGGATGTATGTATCCGTCTTTTTCTTCTTGTCGTTTTCTTTTTGGTAATGGATACGGATAGACCTACGGTGACATGGCTGAGGGGAAAGCTCCTCACAGATATCCTCGATGCTTACGCAGTCGAGGTCATCCAAGTGTCCCACTCCCCTTGCAAACATTGAGGAACCCTGTGTGGTTCCACCTTCTCCGGTATATGAGTCGTATTGCTCAACGGTTTATTTCGGAGGATGGCCATTATATTTGAATGACTGTGTGTCAGTCGTGGTCTGAATCATGATGGTGCATCACGCAGTTTCCTTATTGAGGACTTCGATTTCGCTGCTCCTATTTATCACTATTTCAGGATTTAAGTGCTGACAAGTTTCAGGCCTTCAGTTTCATTCACACGAGACATCACCAGGAAGCGGAGCTTGGGGCCACACCATTCCTGGCTTTTTATCAAAAACAAGGATGGACGGCCCTTACCCTGTTTCCGCCTATTATCAAAATACTTACGACCTCGTGAGGGGACCCCGGGCATTGAGTTGCAGCAGGGGTTTGGCAGTACGATCGATTGCCAGCGGCTGACAAATTATCGGCCATGCCGTAATTTTTTATTGGGGAAAAACACAGTACTCGGATCAGTAGACCCAGGGTGATCCAGTTGGTATACCCTATGGCCCTGTTAACGGTCTCGACGAGAGGTATTATTCGACGCTAGACATGACAACCTTCGCCAATAGAACGCATCGCCAGACAGAGGTCGTCGCAGCAACCGTGGGTGTAGGAAAGTGCCCAATTTTGTCCGGTCCTCGTGAACGACAACCGGACCTTTTTCCCAATAGTAGGGTACCAGGGTTTTGTCATCCCTTAAGCCCTTTACACTAAGGTATTGCAACCGGAGCCACTTTTCATTTAGGGCTCAAGGCAGTGGTATCAATAATAAACAGAGAGAGCCGGGTTAGTTGCCAAGGTCGTCAACGGAAAGGCCAGAAAGGCCTCTGAGCAGGAAGCGTAGGGGGGAGGGTAAGGAAGTAAAAGGTTAATGGCCAGATAAAGCGAAGGGGGACGAGGTTGAAAAAAGGGGGGAAAGGAAGAAAAAGGTAAGGCCAGATTAAAGCAGAAGGGGGAAAGAGTGAAAAAAAGGGGGAAGTGAAGGAAGAAGAAATTGATGTGAAAGGGACAGATATAGGATATGTTTGTCCCACTCGAGGTAACGTCTGCACTGAAGCCTCCCACTTATTAGTCGGCTTCTTACGACAAGCAGGGGTTACTACGGGACTATTCTAAACCCCGTCCGCCAGGGGTGGGCGCCTAGTTGGTCTAGAATATTGCGGCGAACATCGAGGGCCCAATACATTGGCGACATCCATAGGGGAGGAGACAAAGTGACGTTGGACATGTGTGCGTGGTATATTATAAATGGTATTTTTGCGTATACGTACTTTACGAAGGTGTACCCAACCTTGGATTTGTGGGTTGTGAATCTCAGTAAGGGTAGATATAAACTGTCTCCATAGACTCTCTTCTGCTTTTCGAATAATACGGCGCGCTCTAGCCACGTAGAATCGGAAGGCTCTGATTATCCGAAAGTAGGGACGTCGATTAAAGATACGCTGGGCTCTCGACGGTTAGAATAGTTCAACCGGCACTCTCGTTCCCCAGGGAACAGGACGGGGGGCGCGGGTGTTTGGCAAGGATTTAGGGGATGGATGCCCTCGCGCGTTATGACGTCGAAGTAAATGCCGCCTTAACTTCGCGTCGAGGAGAATGGGGTATCGTCGAATACGGCGGAGCTTCGCGGAATGTTATCCCAGTTAGCACGTTTAAGGGACCATGGGTAACGTGCTGTTACTGGAGGATCTTGGGATTTTTGAAAGCAGAATTGGAAATGTGTCTCGCTGCACTAGGTCGTGTGAACACTCCAAAGGAAAGTGAGCAGCAATACCCGGGGCTACATAGAGCTAGGTCGATTGGCAGAGGATACACCATTAAAGTGGAGATTAAGGTGTTGGGTCCGGTTGTTGTTTTTTTACATTATTTAACACCAGGTTTCCCGAGACAAGAACTTACTCCTTCTACCATCCTCCCGCGGGCGTCTGTTAAATTAGACCCCACACAAGGTTATGCACGTTAAAGTCCCCAAGATGGTTATAGCGGCGCGGGAAGTTGTATAAAGAGGGCGCCTCTAGTGTACTCTTGCGAAACACGTTTCACCTGGTGGGAGGTAGATGAAGATACGGTTACCTCCATAGGAAGGGAGACTCATACAGCGATCACTGTGGAGATCAGAAAACAATATTAATATTCTTATTTATATGTACTTCGTGCGAATATAGCACACATCAGCATGCCCGTTCCAACAGAATGGCCTATGTCGGTACGATATCACATGTATGTGTGTGTGTGTGTTCTGTGTGTATGTCGTTGGGCGGAAAGTTGGGTCTCCTGCAACACAAGAGAAGGTTGAAGGGAAGAAATTATTAGTTTGATTTCCTCTAACACTGAGCATAGAATCCCTACATTCCTATTTGTAGTGCGACATAGTTATTTCGTATGAAATTCTAGGTTATCCTCGCAATCCATTTACTATCTTTAATAGAATATAAATTTGGTGATGGCCCTTTTTAGGCCCTCTTGCTTTCCCAGTCTCTCCAGTCACCTCTCGCTTGGAGAAGCTTCGGACTTATTTTGGATGAGGACTGGATAGTCGGTCCTTGCGCGAAGGCTTTGTTAAGGGGCCTTCGGACGCGTTTTTAATAGTATTCTTTTTCGGCGGTTCTCGCTGCGTCTTCTTCAAGGCACCAGTGGGACTCGCCTCTATCGGCCTCACCTGCTTCGCCACTCGATCCCGTCCTCTGGAGGACGAGGCGAGATCAATGTGAGCAACCTCACAGTGGCCACATTGCCAATTTATTTCCCTAGGAGGGTTGGGGAGTTTCCCCGGGGGGCTCGGGGGGTTCACGAGGTGGGATCGGGGTGTCGTTCCCCCGAGGGGGTCTCTCGGGGGTTACAGGTGGTGGTGGCGACTTTTGTTGAGGGTTTCGCCACTTCTATTAATTTTTGCATCACCTCAGATGATGCCCGGCTCTTTTTGTTTGTTCTCGAATAGAGACGAGTGACAAGGTCTTGTAGGAGTCTTTGCAATATTTAACTGCGCAGTGGCAGTTAGGGCATTTTATATTATGGGTGACAATTGGCCTTGTAGGAACTTTGAAATACCGGTCAGCTTGCAGTGCAGTTTTACTCTTTTGCGTGCATGGGCACAAGGGATCTTCTTTTTGTTTGGATCTCCAGGACTTTTTCTCTCTTTCAATTCGGACAGGACCGATGACACAGGCAGAATGAGGAACCCTTGAATTAATGCAAAGATAATTTTAGGAGACTCGCATGGTTGTTCGTGTGCCTCCTGTCCACAATCTGCACAGGTTGGCTTACCACAGCATCGCAGCTTCGTATGCCCAAAACTCCTGGCACTGAAAACAGCGCCGAGGGATGGGGACATACGGTCCGGACCTGAGCACGGGAGCCAGCTCGGACCTCCTTTGTATCGGGGAAGAGTGCCAAATGGTTAGAATATAACTATCGTGATCTTCACTACATCGTTCCTTTTGATGTGATCCTATATACTTCGTTTGACATGTTGAGGGGAAAGCTCCTCACAGATGTTCTCAATGTTTCGCAGTGACGGTCATAGGAGTGACCACTCCTTGCAAACATTGAGGAACCTGTGCGGTTCCACTTCACTTAAATGAATCGAGGGGTCAACGGTATTGTAGTTATTGCCATTATTTTCCTTGGTCTGAAGGTCGTTTTCCGTTGGATCATAAATGTGCCAATCTGCGCAGTTTTAATTGAAAACCCCAGATAGATAGATAGAGCGTGTCATGGTCGGGGTTGTTGGGGGGTAGACGGTTGCGGGGCGTGTGTGGGCGGTCTTATTGGTATGTGGTGTACACCCTACTCTGCGGGTGGGTTGAAGCTATAGATGATGTGAGAGAGAGGTGAGAGGAGGTATCATTTTTGGGGCGGTGATTTGTTGGGTAGATATTTGGGGTCAATCCCCGGAAGCTGGGCTGGGGCCTCACCACTTCCTGGAAATTTTTTCAATTAAAGGGTCTGGACGGCCTTACCCGTTTCCGCCTTTATCTATAATATTACGACCATGCGACGGGACCGGCCAGTGAGTTGCCAGCAGTGTTAGGCAGTACGGTGCCAGCGGCACAATGTTGTCGGCCATTGCCATTTTGGGGACAACCTACAACAATACTAGGAATCGTAGGACCCAGGGTTGACCCAACTTGGTACTTACCACATAGGGCCCTGTTAAAACTGTCCCGCGAGAGGCTCTATACGACGCTAGACATGACAAACCTTCGCATAGAGCATCGGAGACATGAGGTAGTCGCAGCAAGTGGTTGTAGCGAAAGTGCCCATTTTTAACGTCCGGGCCCTCATGTAACAAAACCGATCTTTTCCAAAAGTAGGTGTTCCCGGTTATTGTTCCCTATGTCCTTCTACTAAGGATTGCAGCCGGCGCACTTTCATTTAGGCTCAAGGCAGTGGTATCCAATATATTAACAGAGAAGAGCCGGGTTAGTAGCCAAGGTCCGTCAACGGAAAGGCCAAAGGCCTCTGTCCATGATGAACGGTGAGGGAAAGGAAAGAAAGAGGTATGGATACGGCAAAGAGAAGGGGAAGGGCTGAAAAAAAAGGGGAAAAGTGAAGGAAAACGAAAATGATGTGAAAGGGAAAGATAATCGGATAAGTTTGTCCCTCACGAGGGTAAGTCTGCACAGAAGCCTCCCTTTTAGTCGCTTTTCTACGACAAGCAGGGGTTACTGCGGGACTATTCTAAAGCCGTCCCGCAGGGAGAGTGGCCTTCCAAAATAATTGTGTTCGTAAAATAACTGCCTTCTGTTCCGGGTATTATTTCTATGCTTTTTCTTATATATATTCTTTAATCATTAACAAACAACCTGGATTTGTTATTTTATGCGGAAAGTCAATGTGGTTTGACCTTTCAAAATCATGTGTGTTGATTTCTACACTTCTCATCAATTGTAGTGTTGGATTTCACAAGCGACCTGAATATTTAATTAGAAAGATACACGCTCGGCCTTGATCTTTATAATCGTGGACTCGATTGGTATCTGGTAGTGAGTTGTAAGTTGGAATAAACCTAATTAGAAAGATAGATTGTTGATGTTGTTCACTGAGAGCCTAGCAGTACCGGATATATACGTTGTGTATTTAAGAAGTTTAAATTATTAAAATGGAATCAGTTGAAGGACTTGTGGTATAAAACAGCCACCTGCATTAGACTTCGATCTTACCGTAGCTTCGAGGACCAACTACAAGCTAGGTGGGGTGATTGTGTGCATATAAAAACTACAGCACGAGTAAATAAGGGTAGTTTATTATTAATATTTTTTATTATTTTTAAATAGTTTCTTTGTCTTAATATTTCTATAATATATTTTTTTGAATTTTTTTCAAAGGTCAAAGGACAAAGTATATAAAGGAACTTCAACTAAGCCAAAACCGACATTCATTATATATCTCTACGAAAGTTAACTGAGGAATACAAAAAAATTAGACATATCTTTTGACGAAAGAACTTAATGGTTCGGTAGGGCTCTTAATTTAGTAAAAGCCTATTTTATTTGATAACATCCGTAGGTTTTTTTCTGCCTAAAAGTATTCCCAAATCTGGACATTAGACGCAAATTGACTTTGTTAATAAATCAAAGTTTGTATTAATTTTATGTTGGGAATTGAGGTTGACATTCTATCAAGCTTAGGATTGTACGTCCAGGTAATAGTTTTTTATTCTTTGTTAATACTGGTTAAAATTTGTAAATAAAAGTAACTCCTAAACATATTTATAATTTTACTCTGTCGTATACCTGCATAGTGGTTTTATGTAATTCAGTAAACATGCATTTGACAATATTGTCTTTAATTCTACTATGTAACTAATATGCCGTTATAATTGGTTATATGTATTCAATTATATGAACTATGTATAATTTTTTATTAAAAAATTAAATGTGAAAGACTTGTATTTATTTTTTTCATTTCTAATACTATTGCTCTCTCATTTATATTATATATTTTGTGAATGTATCTTTTTAGTGTATATTAATTATGATTTCAAACGTCCTACTATCTATGAAATCAGAAATTAAATAAATTTTAATCGTGTATTTTGTTTAATAAGCAATCCTCTGTGTAGTTATAAATTTTTTATAAGACTGTATTCTAAAAAATAAAGTGATAAACATGTTTGATAATTCTAGTCCATTTATTTCAAGTATTTTAAATTTGATACTTATATATATTTTATATCATATTTTTAAATTATTTTATATATATATTTATATATAATTTTTACTAAAAATTTTAAACTGATTACAGTCAGAGGTGGATTTTCTACAATTCATATTATTTATGTATTTTAAAAACGATATATTATTTAACTCATATTACTCGTAAATAAAATAAAAGGAACTGAACATTCATGCAAAACGATTGCTAAAACTTGTATAAAACGAAATGATCTTGGCTGACCTTTCTCCACTTTGTCTGAAAAACTGGTGTTTATTTTTTAGCGGATGAGATGATTTATATGATAGGTTTTTAGACTAATGTAGAAAGTAAACTTTTCCAACTGTTTAACGCTTTATGTTTGCCATTTAAAAAAAACTCACAGTATTGGAAACAACGAAACGTTTGGTTCATTATCTAGGTTTATACTGATATTAACTTCAGTTGAGAGCAAATACATACTTACTCAGTTGAAACTTATTTTACAAAACTCAGTCAAAATTAATAATTTTATTCAAATTTCAATTCTTTGTTTTTTGCAGCATATGTCGTTCACCTGATACTCTAGCTATGTTTACAATGATCTAATCAGTTGAGAATAAATTTTCTACTGTTTAATTGATTTATTTGTCATAAATGGAAACATCGTCGCTCACTTTATGTATAAAGAATATAATTCATTCAAATCCTATAATTGATATGCATTCCGTGACGTCCACACCATTAACTTATCTTATGATGTCGATGTACACACCTCCTGCACTAATTAGAGGTCACATGTCATCTTAATATTATAATTCATTTCAAATCTGATAATAATGGGAAGTCATTACGAAAGTCAATACTATATTATCATACGTCCAACAACAATTAATTATCTTATGATGTCAACTGTAAAAACGTAAACACCCAATTAATTACGTCACTGTGCCCGCACTTAATATTTATAATTCATTCATATTGTGTCGTGAAGGATCAAATGCATTCAGGACGTCACCAAACGTCCACTTACCTTACTCTCATACGTCTGTTGTGGCTTATTGACAAATCGAACAAACTCCCACCATATACTACTGACGAGGATTTATCATGTTTACAAGTCAACACCGTGCCGGTAGATAAAAACCTTCTCAATGGATGATAAATATGCCATTTCAGATTAAAGTTATGGAACTATTACAACTTATTAAACGATCTAAACAAAACCATGTCCCTAGTATTTCTTCTGATTGCAAGCATATTGTTCCTCTTTAACAATCATTGCACTCCAAGAGTCCATCAGAAACAGCACAGTATTAACTCAACGTCAGCAACACCATTAACGTATACTTCACCCAGTTGTTTCCTCGTTGGTGAATGATCCGCCATCAAGATGCGGTCAACGGAACCTCATGATTCTTCAATGGACTCATTTATCTGAGGTATTAATCAAATTCTATTTAAACATTATAATAAACACTAAATATGAGGATTTTATGCTTATTTTTATTATAAATTATGTCAGAAAATAAGTAATAAACTAAATTAAATGTTTCTTAATTTTCACTTCTAATCTTTTAAAGGAAGTTCCCAAAGTATGTGTATAAATTGATTATATATTTAAGGAATTTCCTAATATGTGAGTTTCCACACCTCCTCACTGGTACAGAAATAGTGGCGCCAAATTTTGATTATTAGTCACAATAAGGCCCTATTACCTTAAAGTAACAGCACCATCTCTTCCGTGGTTATCGCAAGTCTCATATATAGTATTCTGTATGCGTTAATCCTTTGTTTGGTTTTTGTTTTGCCAAAAATTCATCAAAGGGATGATGGGACATACAAAAATAATTGAATAAACTTTTCGTATCCCCTATGACGCCCATTTTTGTGTGTCAATCGTCTTTCCACTGTTTATGGGATGCCCAACATTTTTCTTGCTTCCTTTTATTTTAACGTTCTGAACTGCAGCATAAACGTAACCGCGGCTTCAAATCGTCCATTTTTCTTTTTATATTGGTTTTTTGGGGTATCTAATCCGTTCTGTGTCCAAGGGCCAGTCAGTCAAAAATAACGTTCGTTGATACTACGCTCATGTGTTCCCGGCTTACCCTAGATGGCTGATGTCAAAAAAAAGTGCTCTCACGCGAAAGAGACACGTTGGCTTACCCATCAGATAACAAACGTAGGATTGGATTTTTTGGACTGTTAAGATTCGGATGGAACCTACTATATATGATCGATAAAGTTGTGCGGCATTGCTTAAAATATATTGCATAGAATACAACAGAGGTTTTTTTGCATTGCATTAAATTGTAAATTTAAAATGAACTATATTTAATAAAAAAAGTTACAGTTTATATTTAATTTTTTTACAAAACGACGTTATTTTCATATTAAATTTAAATTAAAAAAACCGGAAACACAAAGAATATTGTTTTTGAAGTTATCATATTATTATTGCGAATAAAGATAATGTTCGATCATACACGACAAATATTTACAATACAATACGGGCACAAAATTTGATATTTTCAAAATTAAATCATGTTTGAACTGTTGAAAAAGTTCAGTGGCTGCATGGGTGAATGCTCTGTCTTCAGAAGCGCCTCCCCCTCTCCTCCCACATCCCCATCTTTGGCATTCACTAATTTTCATCTTTTTTTTTTTCTGTAAGCATGTGCCTTTCTCCCCCATCCCTTCCAACATTTATTTCCCCATCAGGTTAAAACCCTGGTCTGGACCACTAATTGTCAGTCACCTTGTTACTACTTTATTTTTTTACCTCACAAACCTCAGTTTTTGAAAGGTTCCTTTTGATGTATTTGATGTTCTATGTTATAGAAGTTTATTTATGAGTAGGCTTGATTTGTTTACACTTATCAATAATTTGTGTTAACACTCTACAGTGTTTCTTTGATTAGATAAAACTTTTTTGTATAGAATGTGTTTTTTAACAAAGAAAAATATTTCTAGGCTGATACTCCCGCAAGGTAACAAGGAAAATCTGTGTACTGAGCAGGAAAACCAGCTAAATGAAAATTGGAAACACTTGGAGAAACACTACCAAAGGAAAATAAGTTAGTCAAAAAAATAATTCACTATTGTGTTACTATTTTGATATAGTGTTGGTGTTTTGTAAATATATATGTATTACCCCGCACCAGTGGTTGAGTAGAATTATATGCTTACGTATAGCATTGCGCTCTATCGCATGTTGTCGGTGGAGGTCAAGGTTCGAATCTCGTCCAAGTCCCGGGTTAAATAGAGGGGCCTTATCACATGTGAGTTATCCAGTGGTTTCGCCATCATCTTTATGCGCTAATGCAGGATAACTTCTCTCATAAACCTTCGGTAAAACCAACACGGAAGATATAAAATTATAGTTTGTGGGCATTTATAAAGGATATTGTATTTTAACTTATAAAATGTTTACAAAAATAAAACAAAAACGACAACACTTATAACAATATTATTTCCAATATGCCTCTTCACAACGTTCGGTTAATCGATTAAAAACGATACACACATTATTATATGGGGATAGGTTAATTACATACAATATTATGTAATAAATTATGTGTGGCGTTATTTTTGTCCTTAAATTCAAAATTTATCCAGGATATATGTGAATTTCTTGGATGTTTGAGTTACGAATACATATTGAGGGCGGAGAGTGGATGTTATTTTCTACATTTGCGCCGGAGTTTACTGACATTACAGCTATTATGTTTGCTTGCATTTGCCAATTTATTTAAGACCTGTTAGTCCCAATAGTATTTTCTTAGTAGCTCAATGGATAATAAAAAGTGAGTGTAGGTTACTTTTGGTAACATTTTAAGATATTGCTATATGACTATAATTTAACAAGTTATGTTTATTTTAAGTTCAGATGGATACCTAATTTATATGAGGTTGATTTTGTGTACTGTTTACACCACAGATAAAAACACCTTAACAAGAACAGTACTTTTTTTTCATTCAATTTAACTTGTAAACGGTATTATGAATGGTTTGCACTAAAAAAAAATGCAATTTTAATATCTACTTAAATACAAGAAATATAATTTTATGTAAAAATTTATAAAAATCTTTAAATACAAATGATAGTTCAAAATCTAAGCATTTTGCTCTGACAAGTTAGAAGTTTTCTACACACAAGACTGTCAGATATAAGGCATTAGACTAGTAACTTGACACTATGTGGCATGGATGGGGGGCGTGAAAAAAGGAGAGACTAGATGAAGAGACAAAGAATTGTTCGTTGTTGTCAAAAGCTTTTATTATGAATCTCAAGATTTAATAAATTAAAACTGGTCACTAGTGCAGAAGCAGTACGTACCCTATTCAAACCTTTGCTGATAGTGGGGAAGTGGGTTATATGGGGACCTCTGGACCACGCAAACAAACGTCCATTTCCTGAAATGCATAACACATTTGATATACATTCTCTGATCATACATTATCCATAGATATGTCACTGCTTTTTATACTAATCTGGCCTTCTCTATAGAACAACTTGCTTTAGATGTGTTAGTGTATAAAATTTACATGGTCCCCAAAGGAGAACAAAACAAGTATTATCAGTGATGGTACGTTCCCCCACTTTCTCTCCTAAAGAACTTCTTGACTTGTCGCTTGGTGTGGGTGGAGGGGGTTTCGCTTCCTTCGTTGGAGGGCAAGGACACTTAGAAGATTTTTATTGATGATATGACTTTCATGTTTATAATTCTTTCCCCTTCATTTAATTTATCATCCAATTTTATCCTTCACTTCACCAAGGACAATGCCTCTCAACGAAATTGCTTTTACTGTATTTTTTATTTTATTTATTAATTCAGTTTTGAGTTACTTTTAATTATGGTGATTTTACGTTAATGGCCTCTTTATGTCTCGCCACGTCGATAAAAATAATAATATTATAATAATAATAATAGTTATTTATAAACTTTCCTTATGGTAAGTTTTTCTAACAATAAAAGTATGTTTTAAATATGTATATAATGACAACTCATTGCTTCATTATTTAAACAACTTTGTAAGGGTCTTTGTTTGGTACCCTTCTATTCTTTCCTCATCATTGCTCCATTTAATCCAAGGTTGAGAATTTACCAGATGAGGGAGAGAATTAACAAACAAATTATGTTTTTTCTAGGAATCTGAAGAAAAAATACGTTTGTTTAAAAATAGTATGTTTTTTTTAGTCTATAAACCAAATGTTTCAGTATGCTCATTTTAAAGTATACAAGTGATTGATATTTTTTTTTAAACGTTTTAGATTATTAATCTAGTATGAATATCACTATACCCGCCTCGGTGGCTAGTGGCTAACGCCGATAGTGTGTTGAGCTCAACCACCAAGGACGGGAGAATTGAGGTTCGAATTCTCGGTCGGGTAAACTGAGGGTGGTTTTCCTAATGGTTTTCCACTCTACCTCAAGGCAAATTGAGGGTTCACTTCTCTAATTCATCCTTCACAATTCCAAATCCATTAGAGTAATTATTCTTAAAGCGTTATAATCCAACGGGTTGTAAAGACGCCGGTGTGATATTTTAATCTGAGAATTTACTGACAAAAAATTTTGGAACTCTTTGGATTTATGGACTTTGATAAAAAGAATAGTTAAGTGGAGGCTATGTTTTAAAAGTTTTAGGTTTTTTTTTAATTATTGAAAGCATTTTGTGGAAAATTTATTTCTGTTTTCACCTTAATAGAGGTGTTTTTCAAATTTAGGCGTGAACACTTTTAGTTTTAATAAATAATAGGGTTTTCCTAGGAGATATGCTTATTTTTGTTTTTAAAACTAATATAGGTGTTTTTTTCATCTTGGGAAGGTTGATTTAGAGGAAGTTAACCCGCATTTTCTTTGAAAAAAAAAAACACCCAGGTTCACACGCCGAGATTCGTATTTTACTATTTGGTCGATTGATGAACACGTTTTGTTCAACTCAAAATAAATATTTTGCCACTTGCAAGAAATACGGTTAAAATGGGTTTCAACTTTTAGAAAATCATAAGGTACTGGGTTGATTAAAATGAAAGGGGATATCTGTGGGGGGAAAATTGATTTTCGGCGTTTTCAAAACAAAATAAGATAGGTTTTTTCATCTTGGGAAGGTTGATTTAAGAGGAATTTAAAACCTTCATTTGCGTGGATACAACTCCGATCCACTTTTATTTTTTTATATAGTTTTGTATAGTTTGGAAAATTATTTTTGCTTCAAAAATTGAAAAACAGCTACTATTATTATTATTATTATTTGGGGTTTTAAAAGGGCCCCATCGACACTCTAGGTCATTAGGGCTTGAAATATATTAAAAACATAATAAAATCCCATAGGGGAAAGAGATAAAACATTCACCATCTTGAGACACTCCTTTAGGAGTGCTCAAAGGGTCTTGGTAAAAATTAATTTGGATAAACCTGCAAAAAAAAAAACCCCACAAGTGTATCACCTCCAATAAAAGACAAAACAAAATATTAAAAATAAAAACAGTTAAAAAGACAAAACATTTTAAAATGATAATACTTTAAAAAGACAAAACAAATTTTTAAATTGTAATAAAATGTTAAAAAGATCTAAAATATGAGATATTATCAAAAGAGCCATTTATAAAAGTGACTCAAAAGGCATTAAAAAGATCCCCTGGCGAAATAAAACGGAGTAAACAAATAACCCCCATCCGCACTATCGCGTAATAAAAAAACTTTAAGCCCTTTTAAAATCAAGAGCCAGAGGATAGGGGCTAGTTTGCGAACTCCCAAAAATTTGATGCACACAAAAGGGGGTATCACAAAATCACACACTGGAGGTGGAACCCCCTCTTAGTAAAAAACTATGGGTAAAATGCAGTATGCCCGAGCGGAGTCTGTCACGATGGACCTCCTCTCTTCTAGACTTTCGTATAGAAGAGGGCCATGCGACACACCGTCCCTGATGGACCGAAGCTTGTTTGAGCAGGGGTCGAGACCCCATGCTCGTCCCAGGTGCGTAAGCCCCCACCCGAACATAACCCTTTAGATCTAAAAACAGACCCCAAACTCGCCTCGGAGGCTACGTGTGTCCTTGGCCGCCGGTGCCATTTTCTTTCCTGGAAGACCAGCGTGACCAGGAATCCAGAAAAGTCGAGCCGGGTGCTTAATGAATAAAATTTTTAAAATTTGTTCGTGAATCATCTGCCGAGGGATTCCACGAAGTAGAGAGTGGGAAAAAATGCCAACATAGCATCAAAGGAATCGTGCAGATGAGAACCAGAACGGTGACCACTTACGATACAAAAACACAGAGATTTAAAAAGGGCGTATAATTCAGCCATAAAAACATGGATTAACCAGGTAAACCAAATTTAAAATTGTTTCCCCCACAACAAATGCGCATCCACGGAAGCCCCACATTGGAGCATCCCTAAGATGCGCTCAAAGCCCTGAAGCGAAGGGAGAGGAAATCATTAAATGTCCTCTCTATATAATCGGCGGGGTGGTCGCTTTGGGAACTTGGCAAGAAACATAATGGCATTGAGGTAGGCGAATCTTCCAGGGAAAAAAACTCACCTTTGGGGGGGTGGGGATAGCCTTTGGCAGGACTATCCCACACGTGTCGAATTTCCCATAGCATCCTGATCCCAAAACCGGGGCCCTTTTACTACGCCATTTGGTTTAATAAAAAGAACGGTTAGGGGGAAGAAACACAGGTGGAGGCAACATGCTCCGGATGAGTGAAGTTTTGAACGTAAGATGCCAGAAATAGGACCGCGGTAAGAGAGAGGGGGGGCTCCACCGGCGTCGGCACAGATGCTGACGACTGGATGGTACGAAATGCACCAGTGCCAGTCGTATGCCAGATGGTGGCACTATCCAGCATCTTCAACGCCCAGGTCTCGCGATGCTACATTAAACTGCCGTTTAAACTAGTTTCGATCTTACCAAAGGCCCTATACAGGCGCATCAAGGGTTTCCCTATCAGCCCCCCAGGACCGACCGGGGGTAACCACTTTAAGCAGGTTGAGTGTTTTATGCACCTCGTTTCAGGTCTTTGATGTGGGGAATCCAGGTTAAATTTAAAATCAAATAAAAGTCCCAGAAACTTTACGGTCTCCGAGACGGGTAAAACAACGTGATTCATTAAAATACTGGGGACTTGTTGTATTCCACGTAATCTATGGAAGTGGACGGCCGTCGTCTTGGCTGAAGAGAAGCGAAAGCCATTACGCGATGCCCACGACCATAGATTGTTGACAGAGAGTTGTATCTGCCGTTCAGCCCTGTGGAGACTCGATGAACTACAATAAATTGCGTAGTCATCCACAAAGAGGCATGAACGGACAGGAAGGTGTACGTTGTCCACAATGCCATTTATTGCAATGGCGAACAACGCACAGCTTAATATACTGCCCTGGGGCACCCCATTTTCTTGAATAAATCATCGGATAAGGTGTTGTTTAACCTTACCCGGAAGTGTCTATCTGACATAAAATTAGCTATAAAAACAGGGAGGTTCCACGGACCCCCAGTTAAAAAGGGTTTTTAAAATGCCGTACCGCCATGTGGTATCGTACGCTTCTCCAAGTCAAAAAAACTGCCAAAAGATGCTGTTTATGGAGAAGGCGTCACGAACTGCCGTCTCGAGACGGACGAGATGATCCACCGTAGATCGGTTGCGGCGAAAACCACATTGAATATTTGATAGTAGATTGCGGGATTCTAAATACCATATTAATCGTTTATTTATCATTTTTTTCCAATATTTTGCATACACAACTAGTTAAGGCTATCGGTCTATAACTAGTTGGTTCTAATTTTTCCTTGCCACTTTTATATAGAGGGATAATTGTTGCTTGCCTCCACAGTGTTGGGAACTGACGAGATTCCAAACACTATTGTAGAGGTCCAACAGACATGCTCGTCCAGCAGGGGGTAACTGGCGCAACATTTCATAATTAATGTCGTCGGGGCCAGGAGCTGTGCTACCCGCCTGGGACATGGCATAGGTCAGTTCATCTAAAGTAAAGGGGGAGTTGTAATCCTCCCCTGACTCTGACCAAAGTCAATAGAATGGCGCTCTATGTTCCGCTTATGCGCTGCAAATCATTTGAGTAGCTTGCAGTGCTAGATATGGCGGTGAACATAGAGCCCAATACATTGGCGACCTCCACAGGGGAGGAGACAAGCGTACCATTTGACATGAGGGCAGGTATGTTATTGATGGTATTTTTGCTACTACGTAATTTACGAAAATTGTCCCAAACCTTAGTTGTGGGAGTGGAAATTGTAAGGGTAGTTATAAACTGTCTCCAAGACTCTCTTCTGCTTTCACGAATGATACGGCGAGCTCGAGCACGCATAATCCGGAATGATTCTAGATTATCCAAGGTAGGACGCCGATGGAAGAGACGTAATGCTCTTCGACGGTCAGAAATGGCCAATCTACACTCCTCGTTCCACCAGGGAACAGGATGGTGGCGCGGGTTTGGCGAGGATTTAGGGATAGATTCCCTCGCCGCCATGATGACCGTCGAAGTAAAATGGGCAATATTAACATCGACGTCCGGAGAAAGGGGTTGTACAAATACGGCGAGCTCGCGAAATTTATCCCAGTCAGCACGTTTAAGCACCATTGTGGTGCACGTGCTATACCGGGAGGGTCTTCAATTAGCGAAAGCAAAATGGGAAAGTGATCGCTGCCACATAGATCCGAGTGGACCTCCCAAAGGAAGTGGGCAGCGA
The DNA here is from genome assembly GCA_039000515.1 of Timema cristinae. Classification (NCBI taxonomy): domain Eukaryota; kingdom Metazoa; phylum Arthropoda; class Insecta; order Phasmatodea; family Timematidae; genus Timema; species Timema cristinae. Next base: position 139,904 of record JBCFYV010000315.1, read on the forward strand.
TCCCGGGGCTACATAGAGTTAGGTCGATGGCAGAGGATACACCATTAAAGGTGGAAAAGTGTGTCTGGGTCCCGGTGTTCATTAACACCAGGTTTCCCGAGACAAGAATATCCTCTACCATCCTCCCGCGGGCGTCTGTATAATTAGACCCCACACCAGGTTGTGTGCGTTAAAGTCCCCAAGATAATATAGGGGGCGGGAAGTTGTTTAAAGAGGGCCTCTAGGCTCCTCTTTGAAACACGTTCACCTGGTGGGAGGTAGATGCAGCATACAGTTACTTCTATAGGAAGGGAGACTCTGACAGCGATCACTTGGAGATCAGATACAATATTTATAGACTTATTATATATATTGCTACGTGCAAGTATAGCCACACCTCCGCTAGCCCGATCGAAGAATGGCTTGTCGGTACGATATACATCGTACCCACGAAGCATCGGGCTGTCAGTTGGGCGGAAGTGGGTCTCCTGCAAACACAATATGGAAGGATGCAGGGAAGAAATTATTAGTTTAATTTCCTCTACACGAGCATAAAAACCCCTACAATTCCATTGTAGTAGCGACATAAGTTATTAGTATGAAATTTAATTATCCTCGCAATCCATTTCACTATCCTTTAAGAATAAAAAATTTGTTTGAGGCCCTTTTTAGGCCCTCTTGCCTTTCCCAGTCTCTCCTGTACCTCTCGCTTCAGGAGAGGCTTCGGCTTATTTTGGAGAGACTGGGTAGTCTGATCCTTGTTCGAAGGCTTTAAGGCCTTCGACGCTTTTTTAATAAAAATTTTTTCGGCGGTCTCTCGCTGGTCCTTCTTCAAGGCACCAGTGGGACTCGCCTTAGCGGCCTCAACTGTTCCGCAACTCGTCCCCACCTCCGGAAGCCCAGAGGTGGGTGTGAGAGGCTCAACAACGGCCGCCCTTGTTTTAATGCCCCGAGGCGGGCCCGGGGGGGTTTCCCGAGGCGGGCTCGGGGGTGTTTCCCGAGGCGGGCTCGGGGGTGTTCCCCGAGGCGGGCTCGGGGGTGTTCCCCGAGGTGGGCTCGGGGGAGTTCCTCGAGGAGGTCTCCTCGGGGGTATAGGTGGGGGAGACGATCGTTGTGGCGGTTTGGGCCTCCTTTAAAAAATTTAGGCGCCACAGAAGTTGGCGCGGAATCAACATAAATGTCTCGAGAAGAGACCAATGGCACTGGTCGCGTTGGCTCCTTAGCAATATTAACTGCGCAATGGCAGTTGGGACAGTTTATATTTTGACTGACAATCCGGCTATATGAAGTTTGAAAATACCGGAGCTTGACATGATACGTATTCCTTGCGTGCCTGGGCATATGAGATCTTCTTTTCGGATTGTATCTCCAGGACTTTCTTCTCTACCTTCCATTTTGGACAGGCCGAGACCAGGCGGAATGCGGACCCTTGCAGTTGACGCAGTATTTAGGAGACTCGCATGGTGTTTCGTGAGCCTCCTGTCCACAATCCGCACAGGTTGGCTTACCACGGCATCGCAGCTTCGTATGCCCAAATTCCTGGCACTGAAAACAGCGCCGAGGGTTAGGGACATACGGCCGGACCCTGAGCACGTGGAAGCCTGCTCGGACCTCCTTCGGAAGGGTAGGAGTCGCAAATGTGAGGATATACGTATCCGTCTTCTTTTCTTGTCCGTTCTTTTTGGTAATAATACGGTAGACCTCGGTGACATGCTGAGGGGAAAGCTCCTCACAGATATCCTCAATGCCTACGCAGTCGAGGTCATAACAAGTGACCACTCCCTTGCAAACATTGAGGAACCTGTGAGGTTCCACCTTCACCGGTATATGAGACGTATTGCTCAACGGTATTTTAGAGATTGCCATTACTTTTGAGGACTGAATATCTGTTATTGTTTGTATCATTATAGTGCCATCACGCAGTTTTCTTATTGAGACGTCAGACTGTGCTGCACCATTTACCACTCTTTCGAGGATAAATGGGCTTACTCGCTTAAGACTTTCGTTTTCCTCTACTCGAGACATTACCAGGAAGCGGGGCTGGGGCCTCACAACTTCCTGGACTTTTTCTGTTAAAGGGCTGGACGGCCTTACCGTTTCCGGCTCTTATCATTAATACGGCCCTGTGAGGGGCCGGGCAGTGAGTTGCCAGCGGGGTGTGGCAGTACGTTGCTAGCGGACAGTGAGGTGTCAGCGGTGACAATGGAGGTGGCCATGCCTTTTTTGGGGACAACCTGCACAATACTCGGATCGTAGACCCAGGGTGATCCAAGTTGGTTCTACCACATGAGGCCCTGTTAACCCTCCTGGCGGGAAACCCCACACGACGCTAGACATGACAACCTTCGCGTGGGGCTGCGCCAGGAGAGAGGTCATCGCAGCAAGTGGGTGCAGGAAAGTGCCAATTTTACGTCCGGGCCTTCGTGAACGCAACCGGTCTTTTCTCGAGGTAGGGTACCCGGTTATTGTCATCCCTAAGGCCCTTCTACCAAGATATTACAACCGGCGCACTTTCATTCGGGAGCTCAAGGCAGTGGTATCCAATAATAAACAGAGAATAGCCGGGTTAGTTGCCAAGGTCGTCAACGGAAAGGCCAAAGGCCTCTGTGCAGGATGAACGGTGGGGGAAAGGAAGAAAAAGGTAAGGATAGATAAAGCGAAGGGGGAAGAGTGAAAAAAAGGTGGAAAGTAAAGGAAGAAGAAAATGATGTGAAAGGAAAGATATAGGATAGGTTTGTCCCACACGAGGTACGTCCTGCACAGAAGCCTCCCCTTTTAGTCGCTTCTTACGACAAGCAGGGGTTACTGCGGGACTATTCTAAACCCGTCCCGCAGGGGGGAACATGCTACTATTTTAATAATACCACATGTGAAAGTTGCAGACTTGACGTATGAATAGACCTACGAGTTATTCTAGTATTTCGAAATTAAATTAATTAATAGGCGTTTTTTTCATACTAAACTTGAAATAAACTCCAAACCGCTTTTATTTTGCATTCAATAAACACACAACAGTTACCGATACTTTCAGCGATTTCAAAACAAAATTAAGTTAATTAATACGCGTTTTTTTTAATTCTCTCTAAACTTGTAGAGCCAGGGTTTTTAAAACACATTTGTTTGTTAGCTTTCCCCCTAGTTATTTACAAAGTGTTTGTGATGGCATTCAAGGAAGAAAGGCAATAGCACGTTGGTAAGTTTTTATGGCGAGGGCAGCGACTCCCTTTGTTCATGACAGGTTCTGTGGGGCTGATAGTGATTCGTGTGTCCCCTATTTGCGGGATGTGGCAATAATCAGAATTTCAGCTCTATTGGGGTGAATTCCGGAAGTGAAAGCTGAGGGGGAAAGGGTTGAACACACACCTGAGCTCACGATATATTCTTGTCCTGACTCGTCTGCCCGGCAACCTGGCGCCCCGATGACCTCAATATCTATTCTTGTCTACACACGCACTGTCTGCCCACCAACCTGGTGCCAGGAGGGGGGGAAGTGAAAGCTGTGGAAAAGGGTTGAACACACACCTGCTATTCTTGTCTCAACACATCTCTAAGCAAGAATCAACTGGTTTTTGCAGCCTGTAGGGGGGGGGGGGGGGTAGGGGGGAAAAAAACCAACAGTGGAATGAATGAGAAAGTTGGTATTACACGACTGAAGCTCGATAGAGAAGGGTCGCAGCACCTCGACAGCCATGAATAAAAACTCCGACACCCCCATCCTACCTTTGATAGAGAAAGTCTCCAGCCATGGCGCGAGGAACGCCTAACTCCAACCAACAAGGCCGCCGTGACACTCCTAATTAACAATAATTATTTACCAATTAAGCAAGAACCAACAAGGCCGCCGTGACACTCCTAATTAACAATAATCAATTAACGATAATTATTCCCCAACATGTACGTAAGTTGGACAGCTGGAGGGGGGAGGGGGAAGGCCTGAAGGGGGGAGGAAGGGCTCAGCCAATCAGAGGAAAGTAGGTTAGGGGTGGGGGAAAATAACAGCCAATCAGAGGAAAGTAGGTCTGGGGGTGGGGTAAGAATAACAGCCAATCAGAGAGCAGGAAGCATGGTCACGTGACCTGTCTCGGCCAATCAGAGCGTGATTTACCAGGGCCACCACACTACTATTATATTCATTAAAGCTTACCATAATGTTAAGTGATAACGAGCACTACGTTAGACTTTACAATGTTCAATTAGACATAGCGTCCTATTTAAGTTAACGCGTGTGTTACAGAAATTAATCTTAGATAAAAATAAAAATAATTTCATGATGAATATTTCATACACTGGTACTACCTTCCTATTTCAATTAGCAAAAAACTTTTATAGAAAGTGAAAGTATGTCTGCACTATAAACCTCATCATAGTTGTTTTATTAGAAACATTAATTGGAATATGGTAATTTTAATAATATCTTCCGATCGTTTATGGTTGTTATAATGAGTTCAGGAAAAAAATACTGTGATTGTCCAAGTATTTTATCAGAAATAGTGAGAAATGTTCTAATATTTCCGAGTATTTGATTGAAGTAAACATGATATTAGCCGGATTTACCCTGCAATAACTTAAGGCTGTATCTATCTTGCGAGCTTTTGTCGTGAATTCAAATATCGTCTACACTTTTCACAGTGCCTATATTCAAAGAAAATTGCATAATACTTTTGACTAACAAGTTTCTCCAAATCCCTCATAGCCCGTAGTTTTATTAAGAGGAGAAGGTGGTATTATGGGCGAGGGGACTCAATTGTATCCACTCGGAATGGTATCCATTCCGATAGTTTTGTTTTAGTTACCCTTACTCAACTTTATTATAAAGTATCAATATAATAAAAAGACGCCAATGTGTGAGATTCCTAAGTAAAATAAATGTTTTTGTCATGGAATACCTTGAATAGATGGCAGAGTATCTTGGGTGATGTTATCCCTTAGTATCATCTTATCCTTTTAGCCTCGTAATGTCGTGGATAATATTAAATTACACTATCGCGTGAAATTATATCTTTTATATTCCTTATAAATATAAGCTTCATTAAACAAACTCTTTCATTTTTTTAAATCAATAAATGAACATTATTTGTTGCCAGGAAACATGATATATTTCAATATATTATAATAGTGGTTTCCTAGATACATATTGTGGTGTTTTATTCCATCTATATAAAATATTTATTTTCATACGTATGGTAAATAATTAAATGAAACTAGGTTTTTGAGTACTAGAATATTTTAATACTCTATGCATCGCTATTTAAAACTTCTAGTTGTGTGTTCCTTCGACAGCCAGTTAAACAGACTCCAAATATCTACAATATAAGATCCATTCTTCTTTTAAAAAATTTAAAATTTTTAAATATAAAATTAGCCCTTTAAACACAAAATCAAAATAAATTGTTCTTCGAATCGAATCGAATCTTTTTTTTAAAGCTCTTGGCAATGTTAAGCCAGAATGAACACGATATGTTATATATACCTTATGATGGGTTCTTCAAGGTATTTTTAGTTTTATAATGTATGTATTGTTTGATATAAATAATTTAGAACAACAGTAGCCCAGTTGGCACCTCAGCCCACTCGAGATAGTATTGTGATGCTCATTGACCTACTTTCCATATCCATTTGATTTACCGTTATTCCCCCTCCAGACTCCGAACACGAGACGAATTCAGGTTAAATAAATGGTATAGCATTAGGTCCCAACATCGATTCCTGTGCAATTTTGATTTTTAATATAATATAAATTAATTGAACTGTGATTTATTCAATTCGGACAGTAACATAATTACAATTATTTTAGCTTGTCTGTAAATATTCATATACATGTTTTCTCAAATGTATTGAACCAAATCGCATGTGACTAAGTACATTTAAAGTAAGCAACTGTCCCACCTTTTAGTTTCCCAACCTCGACATATTTGTGTCCCAACATGTAGTCCCCAACAGTTCTAAACAGTTCTTTGAACCTACTGAAACTTATCAAGCCCAGAAGAAATAAATAAAATATTTTGGTTAGGCTCATATTGACAATATTATGTTTTAAAGCAAGAATTCTTATTACAAGCCAGGCAACGAAATACACCAATGAAGTTATGGTTTATTTCAGTCATTTCCGTGGAAACGAACGTACATTATTGGGTCGATTTTAAGAATAATTATATTGTTGGAGTTTTATAAATCAGATTTTAGATTTATTTTAACTCTAAATAATACACCTCATATAATATTATTAAATTACGATTTTAATACCCCCTATCATTAATAATAGCTAGTGGTTAATAAGGTTAGATGAATTAAGGAGTGTATGTCCTCTTGCTTACTTATTAACTACCGAACAAAATGTCTTAGTAAAATAAAGAATGAAGGTGTAATTGTAGTCCTGAATTAGGTGATAGTAAATAGAAAGTGCTTACATGTATGTATATTCTTACTTCTATTTTTCTTCATAAAAAGTATCATCATATATGCAGGCGTCACATATAAATATTTAAAGATTAATATATATATAACTTCTGGTAGTTAGTGTGGACAACATTTATATTTACTATGATAATAAGTAGTCCAAAATTAATTCCATACTTTCCACCAGTAGAAATTACGAAGAAAATATCATATACTTGAACTTTAATTTCGCAACAAATCGGAGCGCCTGTTAGTTGTTTATTTATTACTAAAAAAACTATTTACATGTCAACAAAACAATTTAAATAATTAAAGGAAATCAATTTAGATGCGTATAGAGGAATGAATAATAGTATTGAAACTTCAGTGGTGTTGCTCATGGAAAATAAAAAAATAATGGTGAATATTATTTACAATGTATTACTAAAGAATATGATAAACTCCATGACTAATTACTGTATGAAATGGATTCATATCTTTGGTGCTCTTTGATGAAATGGGAATGCGCAAAACTAAAAGTCATCTTTGTTTGATAGCTTTGAAATAAGAGTAGTTGAACTTGTTAATGCAAATATTACGTATGCCATCGATGGAGGATTTTAAAGAAAGTGGGCTATCCACTTAGTGAAAATAAGGGTTTTGTACCCATCCAGATGGATCCAATCGAACTTGGAGTACATTATCTCATCAGTTGATTGGGCGAGTTGGTTCTAGGGAAGAGTATCATTAGAGGAATGAGGTATCCACTGACACTCATCGCTGTAATGATTGCTATTGTATCCTCTCTCTCAGCTGACGACATTGCGGTCACAGATTTCTTATCTTGCATGATTCAGCAGCTTCGTTTATATTATAGAATCTTGAAATAATACTAAAAAAGTGTTTTAACATATAAACAAACTAATTGATAGATATATCAGTGTATAAACCCGATGGGTAGTAAGATGATGGGGTAATTTTTTTTTTTTGCAATATGAGAACAGTTATTTACAGGAAGATGCTGGCAAAAATAATTGATTAAATTTAAGAGAAAATGAACACAAACACTTATATAGTTTTGGCACGTATTATTTTCACTTTCAAATTTTGAAAATGTTTAATTTAGAATTTAGAATTTCTAATTTTGAAAAGGAATTATGAAATAAACAATTATTTTGATTAAGATTCTCTACTCGCAGATTTATTTGAAAATATTTAATTTTTGAAACCATTTCCTAATTTTAAACGAAGAGTCTTCCTGTACAAGATGTAGTTCCTTTCTTCTCAAAATATGCTGTTGAGGGGAAATCATCAATTTTTCCAATCCAGCATTCTAAATATTTCTCTTTCAATATTAATATCTCATAATTTGGAATTTTGGAATAGTCTGAAACCTCGAAAAGAGATTTTCTTTCACTGCTAAAATAGTAAACGTTAAGAACTATGTACTTAATTTAGGACTGGTTTCCAAAAATTGGTCAAAAGTTATAGAAATGTTTAGGTCATCTGGAGACTGAACTTTAATTTTTATATTTTCGTCTAAGGAGATAGGTTTGAATTTAGAATTGTTGCTTAAATTGTTAATATTTTCGAACGAGAGTAAATCACTCTAACATTTGAACCAACACTCCATATATTAGTTTTTTTAAATTAAATTATTGTTACTGGGATTTTTGGTAAAGGCCTTTTTCTTTTTCTTGAACTTATTTGATTGGTTGGTATAATTTTCGTAATTTAGAAAGTGAGGGTTGATTAATTTAAATTTAGTTCGAGACCGGATTCCAAAAAGTCCTCAAACTTCAATATAATATCTGGATCTGTTTGTAGTTTATGGTTTTTTCCCCTGATTTTGAATCACTGAACCGCCAACTCTTCCAAAGAATTGCCTTTCGCGGCCATTTTCTACACTGCATCACAAAACTTCATCACTTATCTCAGAATCCATCTCATTTTAATAAAGATCACATGAACATACAGTGATTAAAACCGTGTACGTTGATTTGGCAAGAGAAACCGCTATCATATAAATTAAAATAAAGTGGTATAAATTATTTGGTTAGTTGTTAAGTTAGTACTAATAATGGTAGGTAGAACACACATAGATCTATCACTATTCATATTAAACAAACACTCTAAGAGTTGTAATCCTTATAGTTGTAATGATGATCAGTTATTAACAATTCAGACTTCCAGAAAAGTACTGTTTCAGTTTACCATGCTCAACTTCATTATAAAATATCAATAAAATAAATAGGTACCCATGTGTTAGATTCCTACAGAAATACGTATTTTTATCATGGAATATCATGAATAGATGACCTAGTATCTTAGGTGATTATATACCTTATTGTCTTTTTATTCATTTTACTTGTATGTGAGGCTCCCATAATATCGTAGATAATACTATATTACAGTATTGCATGTAATATTTGTGTTTATATTCTTTATAAATTTTAGCTTCATAAATATCATTCTTTCTTTAAAATAAAGCAATGATTAATATTTGTTGCCAGAATAGTGGTTTCCTAAGTACATATTATTGTTGTATTTTATTTTATTTGTTAAAATATTTATTTTTCATATGTATGATAAATATTTAAATGAAACTCTTTTGTGAATACCAGGATATTTTCATATTATATGCATCGCTTTTAAAGCTTTGTGTTGTGTGATCCTTCTTGAGCCCGTAGAACAGTTTCCAAAACTTTTACAATATAAGCTCCTATCTTCTTTTAAAAATCTAAACATTGTAAATATAAAACTAGCCATTTTAACACAAAATCAAAATAAATTATTATTCTTTCTCGAAACGTTTCTTTTTTTTAAGCTCCGAGAGATGTATAATTAGAAAAATTATGATATGATATAGAACGTAAAATTTGTTCCTCAATGTCATTCAAGGTTTATTCGTATGTATTGGTTGATATAAGACATTTAAAAACAAAATGTATTATTGTGCAACAACAGCCATGCAGCGATCTAGAATAACTAAAGTTATAATCAATGTTAAATGAGTATGCGTATTTGCTACTATATTTTACCAGTATCATTATAATTGTACTTGTACACGTTTCACTCATTTGTCACAGGGGGAGGCGAGGTCATTATTTTCTCTCTTCAGAATCACGAATATTTCAGAAAATACAAGATCTGTATAATCTTAAAATTATTTTAATAGATATAAAGATATAACATAATAATGGTACTTTTTTGACCTCGAGATCTAGATGAATATCTTCGTTTTATATGCTTTCGAAACAAAATAGGTGATTTTACGATTTTGTTTGGCTTATCTGTAACTTCGCCTAGAGCCGAGAACATTTTGCCGAGACCTGAATCCTGGTAAACTAGAAGAGTGGTTTAAAGTGTTATTTTGGAAATCATATATAAAGATTTTGATTAAAATTTGTATCCGGACACCTTTTAATATTACAAACAAATTGAAATGACAAATTTTTCAGCTATATTGACTTGGAGGGTTGTTAAGATTAACGGATATCAACAATTTTGATAATATTTACGCATTTATTAAAGATTAAAAAAACTATTTATCATTGATAAACTGTAAGATATAAAATAAATCAATTTTAAAAATAACATATTTTGTTAACCAATAATTTCCACATGGATAAGAAAATATATAGTTTTAAACATATGTTTGGGGAATGAAGAGATTGTTTATTTGTTAGAATGTGATGGTTCTTAACTATTATGTTTTGAAAAAATATATATTATTTCGTTTATATTATCCAACTAGGTTTTTTAGTAAAAGTTTCAATTTTTATGTAAAAGAGCGAGAAAGAATGTCCTGGGCAACGTGAATTTATTTTTACACCTAATTGGGACAACAATTCTTTTAAATAAAACTTCATTATTTTCTCCTGTAGCTTATAACTTCTGACCTTTTCAAAAATATTAATATAGATATTTTCTCTTTGAAATTGTGAGTTATTATTCGTTTTATCTTAAAATATTTCATTGTGGGTTTTAAACAGTCTTTGAACTTTTAAATAGATTCAGTTTATTTAATAAGATATGTAAATACACTTCACAACCTCAAATATTAGAATATAATTAGTTTCAATCAAAATTATTAAAAACAAAATGGTGGCCCCCATTTATTAATATGGAGCATAAAATATACCATGTTTCCAATTTTTTTCCGTTAACTTATTTTGGCTTGTATGCATTGTTTAATACATTAAACACTCTGTCCATGTAAATCAAATGTGTGTGGTAGAAATGTGAAAATGAAAAACCATTTAAGAAAATTAACCTCCAGTCCACCCAACCGAGATTCAGACCTTAATCTCCCCGTCCTCGGAGGTCTAGCTCAACACGAAACTAGCGCATCTTTAAACTACGCCTGAGAGCTGAGAATGTTAGTAAAGTTCCCTAGCACTGAGACAATCCTCCTTATGAAGACTAATCACATCATTTGTGTTTCTTAGCGCTATAACAATTCTTCCTGTAAGCTTAAACCAATCATATATATGCAAATCAGTGGTATCTTCTGAGAAATTAACAGTAATGCTGTAATCTAAGAGCTGTAAGGAGGATTCGGGAAACAAAGACTCTCAGCCAAGAATGTCAAAAGATAATTCGCCTGGAAATATTTAAAAAAGATACCTTAGTTTAGAATAATGGTTTTCAAACATTTATTATTTTTTCGTACTCTTATGATATTTGTGGGTGATTTAGCGCTTCCCAAATGACCTCGTCTTTATTTACGACTTATTTCATCTTTAATTGAATAATCCACCTTTACAGCCTACTTCAAATTCTGACTTCATAAATGTACACCAAAACTGTGCACAAAACATTCCAAAAATGTGTATATTACTTTCCCAAGAGTGTTATGAGCACACTCCTGACTTAATAAGTGTAACATATCCAATTCAATTGGTTGATGTAATTAAAAGTACACACAGGTAGCATTTTGGTTTATTTGAGGTCTTTAGCTTTCACTCCCTGTGCAGAATGATTATATCAGCACAATACATATAAACTAACCTAGATTTAGAATAAACACAACAATCAGCCCTCAGCCATAAATTCATCACCGTGAGGGGGGAAATCTAAATTTTACGAATGATATTTTTCTCGGGCATGCCAGAAACCATACCCGGAACCCTTAGCTCAATAGAAAGGGAAACTACCAACTGAGCTATGAGGTCGGACTCACAGCTGGCAATACGTAAAATAAAAAATACATAAAAAGAGGAAAATGAAGTACTACATGGATCAAGCGTCCATCAGAACTTGGTGGGAGGAATAGGGTGGATTGTTAAACTCACGTTGAAATATAATTAAGATCCTAAAACTATTATTAAATAATAACTATGCTCCAGATTGTTCAGATCCGTAAACTGTGACAAGAGTAACAAAAGGGAGATTTTGTAGTATTAGGCCTATTACTCTTTGCTGCGACAATGACTTATAGGTAAGACATTTACATACGAAAATAAATTTTCATTTTATCTTTTTCTGATAACTTATTTTGAATTTGTGAAATTACACTCCTTACTTTTGGGATCCATTTATAAATTTCTAAGTAACAACTAAAAGAACAAGGTTGAAACTCCATAAATATTCCATACTAAAAACAAAACACATCCTATCTATTATAGTAAAATTAGCCTTCCTTCCCCAACCTAACACCCGCTTCTTCATCAGTGTATACTCTAAAAGGGTAGTAAATATGCTTCCAAATACATGATGATACATGTGCCTAGAATGCATAAACTTAATCAAGTATGTATTTAATTAGTGCATAATTTAAAGCTAATTATTTATACTATTTTACAAGTAATCTTTATTTATTTTATTTTACTTGAGCTATAATAGCTTATTAAATAATCATTGTAATATTGATACTAGAATATTTGTTCAATAGTTTGGACAGTGTTTTATTGAGATAAGTATTCAGCAGGTTTCCCGGGTTGTAAACATCCTAGTTCATTGACCAATATTTTTTGGTTTGGGGAAAGGGGAAGTGTTGCAACCCCATGGACATTGGTTAAATTCATTAGAACTTATATAACTTTATTTGCTGTATTCAAGAAGGAGTTCCTTGGCTTCATAAGCTGGGTAGGTCTAGCCTTTTGGAGGAATAATTACTTAAAACACAATATTCTTGGAATACGAACAAATATTATATTACAAAATAATATAGAGACATTATTCATATATATTTATTCACAAATATTTAATCATTACTATTTGCACAGTTTATACTGACAGCATTGAATTTAGAAAACGATTCTATATGATTAAATTGAGAAACTTCATGAGTAAAAGATAAATGTTTTAAAATTTAATTTTTTTTTAATTAATATTTTATAGATTATCTGTAATGCAAGATAAAAGTAAAATAAAAGACAAATTTTGATGTACGGCAGAGTAGTTTAATTGTATTTTCAAATTAATATGGAAGTTAATAGTAAAACCTTTTGAGTTGAGTGGGTGAGAAATAACCACTTTAGTAATAATTCCCCCCTGCGGGAAGGGGTTTAGAATAGTCCCGAAGTAACCCCTGCTTGTCGTAAGAAGCGACTAAAAGGGGAGGCTTCTGTGCAGGACGTACCTCGTGTGGGAAAAAACCTATCCTATGTCTTTCCTTTCACATCATTTTCTTCTTCCTTCACTTTCCACCTTTTTTTCACTCTTCCCCCTTCGCTTTATCTACCCTTTTACCTTTTTCTTCCTTTCCCCCACCGTTCATCCTGCACAGAGGCCTTTGGCCTTTTCGTTGACGACCTTGGCAACTAACCCGGCTCTTCTCTGTTTATTATTGGATACCACTGCCTTGAGATCCTAAATGAAAGTGCGCCGGTTGCAATACCTTAGTAGAAGGGCCTTAGGATGACAATAACCGGGTACCCTACTTTGGGAAAAGATCGGTTGCGTTCTGAGGGCCCGGACGTAAAATTGGCACTTTCCTACACCCACTTGCTGCGACGACCTCTGTCTCGGCGATGCCCTATGCGAAGGTTGTCATGTCTAGCGTCGTATAGAGCTCTCGTCGGGACAGTTAACAGGGCCATATGTGGTAGTACCCACTTGGATCACCCTGGGTCTACGATCCGAGTACTGTGTAGGTTGTCCCCAATCACGGCATGGCCGATAATATTGTCCCCGCTGGATCGTACTGCCAAACCCTGCTGGCAACTCCCCTGCCCGGCCCCTCACAGGGCCGTAATATTGATAAGAGGCGGAAAACGGGTAAGGCCGTCCAGCCCATCGATGGAAAAAGGTCCATGAAGTGGTGGAGCCCCCGCCCCGCTTTCTGGTAATGTCTCGAGCAGAGGAAAACGAAAGTCTAAAACGAGTAAGCCATTTATCCTCGAAAGAGTGATAAATGGTGTAGCACAGTCGGACGTATCAATAAAAAAACTGCGTGATGGCACGATAATGATACAGACAACAACTGACTTCCAGTCCTCAAGAGTAATGTGGCAATCTCGGAAATACCGTTGAGCAATACGTCTCATATACCGGTGAAGGGGAACCTCACAGGTTCTCAATGTTTGCAAGGGAGTGGTCACTTGCTATGACCTCGACTGCGTGAGCATTGAGGATATCTGTGAGGAGCTTTCCCCTCAACACGTCACCGAAGTGTACCGTATTGGCACCAAAAAGAACGGACAAGATAAAAAAAACTGACAGTATATCCTAACTTTTGCGACACCTACCCATCCAAAGGAGGTCCGAGCAGGCTTCCACGTGCTCAGGGTCCGGCCGTATGTCCATAATACTAGGAGCTGTTTTCATGTGTCAGGAATTTGGGCATACGAAGCTGCGATGCCGTGGTAAGCCGACCTGTGCGGATTGTGGACAAGAGGCTCAAAGAAACACCATGTGAGTCTCCGAAGTTCTGCATAAACTGCAAGGGTCCACACTCTGCCTGGTCTCGCGGGCCTGTCCGAAATGGAAGGTAGAAAAAAAAGTCCTGGAGATTCAATCCGAAAAAAAGATCTCATATGCTCAGGCACGCAAGGAATACGCATCTAGTCAGGCTCCGGTTTTTCCAAACATCATACAGCCAGATTTTCAACCAAAACATTAACTGTCTCAATTGCCATTGCGCAGTAAATCTCGCTAAGACGTCATCACGGCCTGTGCCATTGGTCTCTGCTCGAGACTCCGTATTTGAAAAGCGCCAACAAAGGTGTCGCCGAAATTGTCGATAGGGGCACAACTGCCACCTAAGTCGTCTCCCCCACCTGTACCACCCAGGAGGGCTCCTCGGGGAACACCCCCGAGCCCTCCGCGGGGAACCCCCCGAGCCCCCTCGGGGAAATAAATTACGTGCGGCCACTGTTGAGTTGCTCATTGTCGCCTCTGGGCCACCAGAGCCCGGGTTGAGTGGCGGAACAGGTGAGGCCGTTAAAGGCGGTCCCACTGGTGCTTGAAGAGGACCAGCGAGTGACCGCCGAAATAAATAATATTAAAAAAAACGTAAGAAGGCCTTTAACAAAGCCTTCGCCCAAGGATCCGACTACCCAGTCTCTCCAAAATAAACCGAAGCCTCTCCTGAAGCGGGAGGGCCCAGGAGAGACTGGAAAGGCAAGAGGACCTAAAAAGGCCCTCAACAATTTTTATTATTAAGGGATAGTGACATGAATTGCGAGGATATCTAAATATTATATTAACTATGTATGACGCTACTACAATGGAATTGTAGGGGTTTCTATGCTCGTGTAGATGAAATTAAACAACAAATTTCTTCCCTGCATCATTCCTACTTGTGTTTGCAGGAGACCCACTTCCGCCCAAATGACAACCCGATGCTTCGTGGGTACGATGTGTATCGTACTGACAAGCCTTTCTTTGATCGGGCTAGAGGAGGTGTGGCTATATTCGCACGAAGCAATATATATCACACAAATTTTAATATCGTTTCTGATCTCCAAGTGATTGCTGTCAGAGTCTCCCTCCCTTTGGAGGTAACAATATGTTGCATCTACCTCCCACCGGGAGAGCGTGTTCCTAAGAGGACCTAGAGGCCCTCTTTATACAAACTTCCCGCCCCCTATATCTTCATGGTAGAGGATATTCTTGTCTCGGGAAACTGGTGTTAATGAACACCGGGACCCAGACACACTTCTCTACCTTTAATGGTGTATTCTCTGCCATCGACTTAACATTTTGTAGTCCCGGGATCGCTGCCCACTTTCTTTGGGAGGTCCACTCGGACCTATGTGGCAGTGAGCATTATCCCCATTCTGCTCTCACCACTAGAAGATCCTCCCAGTACAGCGCGGATACCCCAATGGGTGCTAAAACGTGCTGACTGGGATCGATTCCGCGAGCTCGCTGTATTTGGTGAATCCCAACATCCTGACGTCGATATTAAGGCTGGGCATTTTACTTCGACGGTCATCGCGGCGGCGAGTGTTTCTATCCCTAAATCCTCGCCAAATCCTCGCCACCGTCCTGTTCCCTGGTGGAACGAGAAGTGTCGGTTGGCTGTTTCTGATCGTTGAAGTGCCCTTCGCCTCTTTCATCGACGTCCAACTTTGGAGAATCTGGAAACATTCCTGATTCTACGTGCTCGAACTCGCCGGTGTTATTCGAGAAAGCAGAAGAGATTCTTGGAGACAGTTTATTTTCTACCTTACAATTACCACTCCCACAACTAAGGTTTGGGACAATATACGTAAATTAAGTGGTAACAAAAATTCCATTCATAGTATACCTGCCCTCATGTCTAACGGTTCGCTTGTCTCCTCCCCTGTGGAGGTCGCCAATGTATTGGTCTCGATATTCGCCTTTATTTCTAGCACTGCGAGCTACTCTAACGAGTTCGTGGTGCATAAGCGCAGCATCGAGCGCCTTACTATTGATTTTGGCCAAAGTTGGGGGCAGGATTATAACTCCCCCTTTAGTAAAGAGGAACTTACCTATGCCCTGTCCCCGGTGGGCAATACAACTTCTGGCCCGGATGATATCCATTACGAAATGTTGTGCCAACTGTCCCCTGCTGGACGGGCGTTCCTCTTTAGACCTCTACAATTGTGTTTGTGAATCTCGTTAATTCCCAACACTGTGGAGGCAAGCAACCGTTATCCCAATATATAAAAGTGGCAAAGATAAATTAGAGCCAACTAGTTATAGACCGATAGCCTTAACTAGCTGTTTATGCAAAATATTAGAGAAAATGATCAATAAAGATTTATTATGGTATCTAGAATCCCGCAATCTACTATCCAATAAGCAATGTGGCTTTCGCCGTAACCGATCAACGGTGGATCACCTGGTTCGCCTTGAGACAGCAGCTCGTGACGCTTTCCTCCATAAACAGCACCTCTTGGATGTCTTCTTTGATTTGGAGAAGGCTTACGAAACCACCTGGCGGTACGGCATTTTAAAAACCCTGTTTAATTGGGGGTTCCGGGGGAACCTCCCTATTTTTATATCTAATTTTATGTCTGATAGACACTTCCGGGTAAGGTTAAACAACACCTTATCCGATGATTTTATTCAAGAAAATGGGGTGACTCAGGGTAGTATTTTAAGCACTACGTTATTCGCTATCGCGATAAATAGCATCGTGGACAACGTGCGCGTACCTGTCCGTTCATGTCTTTTTGTGGATGACTACACAATTTATTGCAGTTCATCGAGTCTCCACAGAGCTGAATGTCAGATACTATTAGCTGTCATTAATCTGTGTATATGGGCATCGCATAGTGGCTTTACCTTCTCAGCGGCCAAGACGACGGTAATCCACTTCCACAGATTACGCGGAATACAGCCAGCCCCAATATTTTAATTAACCATGTGTTTTTACCAGTCTCGGAGAGCGTTAGGTTCCTGGGACTTTTATTTGGTTTAAACTAACTTGGATCCCCCACATCAAAGACCTGAAAGCGAGGTGTATCAAGGCATTGAAATTTGCTCAAAGTGGTTAGCGGCCGGTCCTGGGGTGCTGATAGGGAAACCTTGATGCGCCTGTATAGGGCCCTGGTCAGATCTAAACTAGATTACGGGAGCATTGTTTATGGCTCAGCTAGACCCTCGGCGTTAAAGATGCTAGATAGTGTCCACCATGCTGGCATTCGACTGGCTACTGGTGCCTTTCGTACCAGTCCAGTCGTCAGCATCTTTGCCGACGCCGGTGAGCCGCTCTTTATTACCGGCGGTCCTATCTTCTGGCATATTACGTGTCGAAACTTCATTGCATGGCGCAGCATGTTGCCTATCGTCCTGTGTTTCATCCCCCTAACCGTGTCTTGTATGAAACCAAATGGCGTAGTACAAGGACGGTTGGGATCAAGATGCTATCGGTTTTCGATACGTGTGGGATAGTTTTGCCAAAGGCTATCCCCACATCACCAGGTCGTGTTTCTCCCTGGAAGATACGCCTACCTCAATGCCATTTTGATCTTGCCAAGTTCCCTAGAGCGACCACCCCAAACTTTGTATATGAGAGGACCTTTAATGAGCTCCTCTCCACTCGCTTTCACGGATTCGAGCGCATCTACACTGACGGCTCTAAATCTGGAGCCTCCTTGGGATGTGTTTTTTGTTGTGGAAGGATCCAATTTTAAATTTGGTTTACCTAAATAAACCAGTGTTTTTACGGCTGAATTATATGCCATTTTTAAATATTTGTGTTTTGTTTACCAAAGTAGTCACCGTTCTGTCCTCATCTGCACGGATTCCATGAGTGCTCTGTTGGCATTGTTCACTCTCTACTCCTGGAATCCCTCGTGCAGATGATACATGAGCAAATTTTTAAAATTGATTCATTAAGCACCCGGCTCGCCTTTTGCTGGATTCCTGGTCACGCTGGTCTTCCAGGAAATGAACTGGCGGACCAGGCAGCCAAGTAGGCAGCACGCCTGCCTCTGGAGGCGAGTCTGGGTGTCATGTTTTTAGATCTAAAGGGTTTTGTTCGGCGTGGAGTCTTACGCACCTGGCACGAGCAGTGGGTCTCGACCCCTGCTCAGAACAAGCTGCGGTCCATCAGGGACGGTGTGTCGCGATGGCCCCTCTTCTATACGAAAGTCTAGAAGAGAGGAGGTCATCGTGACTAGACTCCGCGTCAGGCATACTTCATTGACCCATAGTTTTTTACTAAGAGGGGATCCACCTCCAGTGTGTGAGTTTTGTGATACTCCCCTTAGTGTGCATCACATTTTTGTGGAGTGTCGCAAACTAGCCCCTATCCGTCTGGCTCTTGATTTTAAAGGTGACTTACGTTTTTTATTACGCGATAGTGCGGATGGAGTTATTTGTTTACTCCGTTTTATACCCCAGGCGGAACTTTTTAATGCCATTTGAGTCACTTTTATAAAGTGGCTCTTTTGGATATTATCTCATATTGAGATCTTTTTAACGGTTTTATTACAATTTAACATGTTGTTTTGTCTTTTTAACGTATTATCATTTTAACATGTTTTGTCTTTTTAACGTATTATCATTTTAACATGTTTTGTCTTTAAACATGTTATATTTTAATATGTTTGTTTTGTCTTTTTATTGGAGTGATACTCTTGTGGTTTTCTTTTAGCAGGTGTATCACTTAATTTATACCAAGAGCCCATTTGAGCACTCCAATGGAGTGTCTCAGATGGTGAATGTTATATCTCTTTCCCCTATGGGGATTTTATTATGTTTTTAATATATTTCAAGGCCCTAATGACCTAGATGTGTTGATGGGCCGTTAAACAATAATAATAATAATAATAATAATAATAATAATAATAGTAATAATTACTGTGTTGGTTGTGTGATTTATTTAGGAATGAAAATTTTGTAGGAGGTTCATCAATATATAAAATAAGAATATGTTGAGTAAGCGAATAATGAAAACATTGGTATAACCTGTGTTGGTTTCTTGAGTTATGTAGAAATTAAAATTTTGCCAGAGGTAAATCAATAAATACAGATATAAATAGCATTATTACTAATCATACACCTAGGCCGTTGTGTTCTTGAGGAATAGGGTGTTTGCTGTGTGTATAACTCGAGAGGTAGCTGAATCCCAGGCGCTTTAACCCCCATGCCCATGAGTTGCAATCGGCAGCCCAGTTATTACGTGCTAAAACAAATTCGAATATTCCGATATCAATAATACTGACATTAATGTTTACGGTAAGTTTCGAAATTTTAGTAATAGTGATTATTAATAACTTCTTCTAACCATGTTACTACATTATATTTAATTTAAAATTAGTTAACAAGACACATGAACAATGAAATTGAGCTTGAGACATCTGTCTTAGGGCACTGATTCTCTACTACTGAGCTATTATCCCATGTTTCATTCAGCTCATTACCCTCAGCGTTGAAGGCTTATACTGTGATGGACGTGTGGAACAGTCGGCTACATATGAACAACCAATACTATGCGAGCAATCATACTTGTGTCATGTGACACCTGGGAGGAATGTTATTCTGCTAAGTATGTAATACAAGATTTTAATTTTAACGTGAAATTCTAATGAATATCCACGCACATCACAAACTAAGAATCAAGACTCAGGGCCAGTTTCATAGTCAAATTAATACGCCTCAAGTGCGGCGCTACACTAAGTACAAGACGACACCTACCTAAACCAGAATGGAATGGGCCTTTCTCGCATTGGAAACTGGCCCATTCCATTCTGGTTTAGGTAGGGTGTCCGTCATGTACTTAGTGTAGCGCCGCACTTGAGGCGTACTAAATTTGACTATGAAACTGACCCTCAGTCTTAAATTATCAGTAAAAAATGACTAAACCGACCTAAATGACCTAAAACGAATCCCAGTTTAACTAAATGTTATCGCATTAATGCAATAAGTAAAAGGACCCAGCCTCGATTCCTGTGATTTTTTATTTTTCATCTAATTTAAATTAATTGAACTGTGATTCCTTCAATACGGATTGTGACGTAATTACATTGGTTTTCAGCTTGTTTGTAGATATTAATAAACAGGTTTTCTCAGATGTATTGAACCAAATCGCATATTACTAAGTACATATAAAGTAAAGCAAATGTCTAACCTTGTAGTTTCCGAACCTCTACATTTTTGTAGCCGATCATGTTGTTCCCGGCAGCTCTAGACAGTTCTTCAAACCACCTGGAACGTATCAGGGTCAGGATGAAGATAATAAATATTTGGTCAATCTAAAATTAAAAAATATTATATTTTTGTTCAGAAAATCGTAGTATAAGCTAGTAAATGAAATACACAAATAAAGTTATGGTTTATTTCAGTGATTTCCAGGGAAACAAACATGCATTATTTGGTCAATTGTAAGAATAATCTTATTGTTTGAAAGTTGTAAACCATATGTTAGATTTATTTTAACTCTAAATAATACACGTCATATAATGTTGTCAAAATAGATTTTATTGATATATTCCAGCAAGTACGTAATTCTAAATGATACAAATATAATATTTTGTCAGTACACCTAAATTTATATAAATTTAGTCAAATTGTAATATTAAAACTAACATTATTTTTTATTTCAATGTCTTGGTCTTAGCATTGTAATGGTCATTTTATCTTTTATTTAATATAAACCCTACAAATAGTTTATATTATTATCGTAGTACATATTGGTGGTCACGCAGAATAGACGTTAAGATCATTTAGTTTGGTTTGCCGATGATGGGTCGTTTCGAGCTCGAAATCCGCACGGCTGTATTGAAAGTGATTTGCACCTATCTCCATTTTTATAATAGCTTTCACTATATACATGTCGTAGTACGAATTACAATACTAACAAAGATTAAGTATTACCTATAGTCCACTACAGCCAATCACTTATCCATTAATGTTATTTCAAGGGTAAAAACTCGACATTACTAACATCTTCATTGAGACTAGAGGTCAGCAACCGGAGGGCAGCATGACCATGCTTACAAATTAGATGGACCGTATTACTGTTACAAGTTTTTTATACATTTCCAAATTATATGAATAAAATAATATTAATTTGGGATGTACAATGACTCGAAATGGTTAATATTTTCTAATACATAATATTCGACAATTTAATTCGAAACTTGAATAGTACGCTCGAAATTACAATCATAAATCTGTATATTCAAGTGGATTTGACTGCTATTAAACCAGGACAATTGACGTTAGCAAGTAGTTAGTCGGGTATTATTATAGTACTTAAGAGTTAAATATCCTTATGTTTTGTTTGTCCTAATAAAATTTTGTGTCTATTTAGAATGGCAGTTAAAAGTGTAGGTTTTACACAATGTCATATTTAGACCTTTTGAAAAGGATTGTAAAAGTTTCACGAACTTACTAATCGGTTGTACGTGATTCCCTGAAAGTTTTAGAAGTTTAGCGAATTTGGATTTGCATCTAATGTATTTAAATTCAATAATGTGTTCAGCAAATCAAATAGAATGTATTACTCCGATCAGGCCTATGTATACAAACTTACATTGACATGTCAATTCTTAGATATTACTTTGATTTTCAGAGTTGAGTTTGATGGGCATTTCGGAAAACCTACACCTAAAAACGGCCATTCTGAACAGCAACAACATTTCAAATGATTTTTCTTTTTAAATCAATCCCTACTATCAAAATTAGAAAACTACCTCAACATGGCAAACTAAAACGTAAACCTCATTCCAACAATTCTAGCCTATTGGAACCACCATCAAGAAGATTAATACCGTAGATTCATATACCGTATTTTAATTCAATTCCACACCGTTGAAAAAATAACAATATATCTATCTATATTTACCCATCATATAAATTGCACATATATTATACTAGCAACAATATCTCAATTATAATTATTTTTATTTATTTTATTTTATTTTATTTATTCTATTGGTAGCTTACCACTTATTGTTATTCAGTCCACAAAATGTTAATACGTTTATAATAAATAAAACTTTCACAAATCTTCCACCAATAGTATTTTAAACAAATCAACTTCATCGCACATAAGTTTTTAATTTTTATTAATAATTTATTTAATATTTCGTATACTATCTTCTAATTTCGCTTTACTATTCTAATGTTTAGATTTATTATTCTTGGGGACAATTTTATTACATCTAAATAATATTTCATAATACATTGTAAACAATATCCCGTCCTAATTCATGTGTTCATGAAGGTGGCGGGACATTACAATCGTTTACCTATGTTGCGTCCCCTGATGGAAGCTTGAAATAACTAATGAAATCTATCCTCTATAAACCTCTATAGTTATGCAAACTCTATGTTTTTTGTTTGTTTTGTTTACCATGGCAATCAATGTTAGAAGCTATAAGAGAGAAGGACTCTAAAGAAAAAGAAAATTGACGCGCTGGTTTTGAGACATGAAATAAATGTGAGTGTAAATACAAAGGATTGAATTTGAGGTATGAAGTTTTTCCGTACCATCAGCGAGCGCCGGTTGGAGTCGAGGACTGGACCTCGTTTTTCTCTCAAACGGGGAAGATTCGTGAGATGAATGAGCGGCTTTGTTCATTTTGAAGATCTAGAAGTGTGAGTGCTGCAGCCATGTCCGAGAATGGTATGCAACTTATGTTTGGCATCATCACCTCAAATACTACAGGAAAACGAGTGAGATTTTTATTATTATTGACAGTTCAGGACCAATAATTCGCGGTTACCACCAATTAATATATGTTATTTTACTTAAAGGCTCTTATGCCGCAATGTTTCACGGCTTAGATTTATAAATTACTCTGGTACCGGATAGGTAGGACTTTCTTTTAAAATTACAACTGCCACAATTAAAAAATATATATAATACACTCTTTGAGTATTTGAGTCTTAGATATTTAAAATTTCACTAAACTTACCATATGACTTTTTCTTTTTCTTTACTTTTATTTTGTTACATTTATGTTCCACCCTTCTGGTGAAATTGTTTGTCCCTTTTCAAGCTCATAATAGGAGTCATTTAATTTGTGAGTATCACTCAACTCACTGGTGCCCACCCTTTTATTTCACTAGTATTTAGAACTTCACGACGAGCTACAGGATCACCGTGGATATATATCAGAGGGTAAGTTTACCTGGTAATTATGTCTATCGTTACTGCTCCACATTAAAGCCACAAAAATATCCTTCCTTGCTACATAACCACGGATACCTCGAGAGGTTAGAGTCTCAGTTTTTTTAAGGTGCTCTACCGACGGAGTTGGTCATTGAGGAGCGAGGTTTTATATTACCCCCCCCCCCCCTATAAGATTACAACATTGATTTTCCTTAGAACTTAAAATGATTTAACATAACACTAAAACATGTCGTCATAAAAGACTAACGTTCAAATAAAGTGAAGGGAACAAAAGAATAAGAAAGTAGATTTAATTTATTAATATTATTTCTAAGTTGAATTATATATTTCTACAATCCAAATCTTAAATATCGTTACAATCTTTAAATATATGTACTAATGTATTCATGTTTAAATATATACTAATTGAAACTTAAAATCAATTTGATAAAGGCTTGGTGCCACTTACAAATGATATTTTAAATTTCTTTTCTATAACAACATAAACAACAAAAATAACATTTTTATGTAAATGAATTATATTGATACACGTTTGTCATTTTTTATGAGTATTCTTCCCAGCTTCCCAGGTCTTTGTAATTCTTTATACAAATTGATTTAAATTCTTACTTGAAGTCCTTATTTATAATTACTTTCTAGATACTTTTTTGTAATTATTATTTTACTCAAATACCATAGGAATTGAAGTTTTGAGCAAATTATATTTTTTAAATGTAAATATGAGTACATTTCCTCTAAAATACCTCCCTCATTCTTAACAAATAAATGTTTTAAGTTTTTATGCGTATAACACTAAAGGCCAATGTGAAGAAAAAAGAAAATCTTATAGTTAAAGATTAATTTTATAGTGCACATATTTCTATACAAAATTACTCATCATTACACAGCTGTAGACTAATGTAAATATCACTACCCTAATCAACTCTACCTCTTATGGTTGTAGACTGTTGTCAATATCACTACCATTATGACATATTTTCTAACGGTTGTAGACTCTTGTAAATATCACTACTCTAATTACCTCTTTCTCTAAAGGCTCTAGACTGTTGTCTATATCACTACCCTAAAGCTTTCTTCCTCTAACGGATGTTGGCTCTTGTCTTTATCACTACCCTAATGGCCTTTTACTCTAACGGCTATAGAATATTGCCAATATCACGACATTAAGGCCTATTCCCTCTAACGACTGTAGAATTTTCTCAATATCTCTAACCTTATGCCCTCATTCTTTAAAGAATTTAGAATATTGTCAATATCACTATCCTAACCCTCTCCCTCAGATGGCTATAGATAGTTTTAATATCACTACTCAAATAGCATCTTCATCTAACGCCTGTAGACTATTGTCAATGTCACTACCATAGTATCCTATTCCTTTAACTAATATAGACCTTTGTCAATATCACTATCCTAATAACATCTTCCTCTAACCACTTCAGATCGTTGTCAATATCACTATCTTAGTGTCCTCTTCTTCTGATGGCTGTATACTGTTGTAAATATCCAAATCCCAGTGACATATTCCTCTAACGGCTGTGGACAGTTTTCAGTAACACTACCCTAATGCCCTCTTCCTCTAACGGCTGTATACTTTTGTCAATAATACATTCATAGAGCTCTCTTCATCATTGAACAGTTTATGAATTAATACTTATTGCACATATTGCATTTATCCAATAATGGATCTGACTTTAACCTAATTCAAAAAATAAGTTCTGTATTGGTATAAATCACAGCGTAACTACCAATCATTGGCTAATTTAAAACTTTTGTGCACGTAGGAATGATTATATAATGTGCCTCCTCCCCATTTTTTTGGACAAATGCTTTAGGGAGTTTTTATTGGGGAGGGGGGGGGAAGAGTTAGCATTCGAGAAATATCTCTACGAAAGATAATCAGGCATATAGTACACGTATTTGAATGGACCACCATTTACGGAAACAAATCTTAGTGAACCCAGCCTAGATTCAAAACCCGACTTCTCAATTAATGTCAAGCCAGAATGGACTGGTTTTAGTTTATTCATAGACACCTCTCTATAGCTTACCCCAATTGTCTTCTGATTCTAGTTATGTTAATCTAAACGAATATTTATTACTTACTAAATAAGACCTAGACTCAGATGTGAGGATAACATTTGGATAGACCGAAGAGAGATTGGGTGAAATAAGGTGGACTGGATATAATTACCACAAGTTAGGGATAGGATATAATGAGGTGGAATGGATAGAATTAGCTCAAAATAGGGATAAGTTTTAATGAGGTTGAAGATAGAATTAGCTTGAGATAGGGATAGATGGCCTACTTTTGTGAATGCGGTAAAGAACTTTCAAGTTCCAAATACCATAGAGTAATTAAGTAAAAAAGTGTTAGTAATGCTATAAATGTTTTGGTTTGTTTTAAAATATTGTTAATTAGTGTGTGTCTGAGTGTATATATATTTGCTGAACTTTATAGGAATAAAAGTATCTGGTAGTTACTAAAGCTACTAAAACAATTTTAATATATCTATATGTAACCTTGTTACAACATGACACAGAAGAAGTTGTATCACTCACCTAGCCAGCCCCAGTTGACTCGTTCCGACACGTCTACAAAAAAAAATCCCGAGGCGCTCTACGTGACGCAATTCACATTCAACTAAGCCGGAGCTCGAGGTTCTCCGCTGGCCGTGATGGGTGACCCTCCCCTCCCCTTCAAACAAGTGAACTTCACTGAGCGCGAGTTGTGCGCGCGCCATCGGTCGTGTTCTAAAACTTTTATGGACAATATTTGTGCTTGTGACCGATTCTCGTGGGCTCTCGAGAGTGTTCTAGAACACCCCCTCCCTTCCATCTCTCCAAACACTGAGGATACATGATTACCGTAAAGTATATAATGTTTGGAGCCCAGAGTATTGTTACGCATTACACTCTGGGCTTACAAGGTAATAAGCCTATCTATTGAGTAGGCTCGACACTCTTTTCAAAATTCACTCTGATATTAATATGTTTATCTTTCAAAATTTAAACGTCTTGAACTTCAGTACTTATATTTATGAATAATGAATTACTATGATAAGGTATATTGCTCGTTGCCCATAAGGCAAAGTTAACTTGGGGTAGAACCATTCTGGCTCCATTTATTTTAGTACTTTTTTTTATTTCCGCATTACGGAAAGTTTAGTGGTCTGTGAACTTAATTGAGAAAGCCATGCTAACTTTATTTCTTTCCACCAGGACCTATTTTGAGTATTTGTTAAGGGTTGTGGTAGTTTATTTTTACCGCCTTGTTTTCTTTTAGAGGTTGCTTAAATGTGGGGCCGTGAGCCGGCAGGGAGGATAATTCTTGTGTGGACACTTTGTTGGTTATTAAAGGTAGGATAGTTTATTGTCATCTCTTTGCTTATATCTACATATATATGGTTATTAAATGTAAGGCCGTGGGCCACCCAGTGCATATATCATCGGAGAGAACTCCCTTTATTGCTAAATCTTAGGTAATTTAGTATACTCAGACTTTTGAAATTTATATTTTGCCAGCTATTTTTATAATGCCTATACCTTTGTTATGTTAAATACTTGTGATCTTCACTCACCTTAAGATTTATGTTAGTGCATGTGATGATTCTTTGCCATTAATTATGACATATATTATTTATAGTAGGATTGGAGACCAATTCATTTGAGTATTATTGTCATTATCTGATGAGGCTCTTTTGGGACGTCTACAAATAAAGGGCCACCTGGTATATGTTATTATTTTGTTGCCCATCTGGCCTTTGTGGTAATCCTTGTGTCTTGTTGCCCCTCTGGCTTATGTCCTCACTTGTAATTTAACTCTTATGTTCCACTCCTCATTGTCCTGTATAATGTTAATTGTGAAATAAATTTATAACTCTCTTGTTCTTACCTCTGTGTGTTATTTGTATGGGATAATGTTGGGTGTAGGGCACACAAACATCAAGTCCTGCTATCTGCAGCTTTTCTGTTTATAGATATTATCAATAACTAAAAATAAAATAATAATATAATAAAATGTTATTAATTTTGGTTCTAACGAAATAAGATTGAATTTTATATATTGTTCTTCCAAACGAAAATCATGGTATTCAAGCGTACCGGGTGTGTGGGTACAGTCTGTTAGCAGTACCATCAAGATCCCTAACTAAGCACCACAACACCCAGTCGCCATTATTACAAATATGAAGAATAACCACAAGGGGTTTTATTTGGATATTCGCTACAAGCCCAATTATTCCCTGTCTCACCTGAGAAGTATCAACTATGCCCATGGGAAGATTCAGTAAATAAAATTATCTATAAACAAGAACGAAGTGCAGGTAACAAACATTGCCCAACGGCTAATTTATTGTAGTGGTAATTTACATGGAACCATATATTAAACATAATCTAATAAACATGGGAGACTCATCACTTCTGCTATTCAACTAACATAACAATGTCTAAGACCAGGCTAAACGAGGAATAGTAAACGACCAGCATCCCCGTCTATACATTATTACAATGTCAACAATAGGTAAATTTAACCTCACGCTAGCTATCGCAAAAGATTACAATGTTAGATATATTTCCCAAAACCCAGTTTACAACAGATAGCTCGCTAACGCCTGAAACCATTAACATATTCTTAGGTTCTTATTTTTGATAGATTTATCTTTACACCTCATTAAACCACATGTAAAGAAACATAGGGATATAAGATAATTGAAATTTATCACTTGCCGTTTATAAACAAACTAATATGCAAACATGTCCTACTAGACTGAGAGCATAAAAAAGGAGCATTAATTTTATATGAGAGATAAACTTAAATACCAACCAATATTTACTAAATCCCGCAAGATTGTAATAACAACAACCAGGAATTACAGCCATCTGACTGATCGCTAACTGTATTTTCCATATAAACAATCAAACTAATAATGGCATCTAACAAATAGTTTCCCTGGCCTTTGCACCAAGAATACAACCCTAAGCTGAATATTACAATAAGTTGGCACATCAGCACCACCGTTACAACCCTAACCTGAATATTACAATAATTTGGCATATCTGCACCAAGATTACAACCCTAACCTGAATATTATAATAATATGGCATATCTGCACCAAGATTACAACCCTAACCTGAATATTATAATAAAATGGCATATCTGCACCAAGATTACAACCCTAACCTGAATATTATAATGACGTGGTCTAAGATTAATTTCCTGTCATCCTAGGCAGACTTACGATCTATTAGTCCTAGGGCCCTACATATCGCCCATGTGAGCCTAACGTCTATCAGGCACCAAAGAGTGACTTCCTTAGCAAAACGTAAGCTTATATCTGATCTTACTCAGTGGAGGAAACAAGGGAAGGAGAGAATTACATCATAATGCGGTTACTATAATCCAATCATGAAGTCTTTATCTGCCCAAGCGCGTGTGCATAGCGCTGGTTGGACGGACACACAGTCAAGGGGGGTGGGAGTCACTTCGGGCCGCGGGAGACAGAGAGCCTTTCTTCTAACAGTCTTTTCGCGCATGAGCGCTTTTGATAGATGTATCAGTTCACAAAAGCACTAGAGCGCGTTAACTGTCACTTTCTCACACAGAGTTCGATGTTTGTTGACGCGTTGTTGATGTGGCGTGATCATTGTCGTTGTACGAGAATCCAGCCGGTCCGTTGAATAGGGTGAGTAAGATATGTAGTTGGTACCGGGTTAGTCTCTCCACGGTACAGTACATACACTATATATATCTGTAATGAAATCCCAAATGAAAAAAACTTTGCGAATTAGATATTTCTTTCACTCTTTTGACTGCCTAGTAAGGTTCATGCCAGTATGATTAATGTAGCTTCTGTCACATCTAGTGTAGTTTGCTAGTTATGGGGTGGTCAGGGTTAAAATACTTGCTGATCATATACTGAGGTGTACATTTAAAAATAGTTTTCCATTGTTTATCCCTTCAAATGTGACTACATATCTTCTCTAATATACGGATGTGATCCTTACATCTCATGTGTAAATACGCATTATAGTCTTTATGGCTAGCAAGACGCGATGTATGTAACAAAAATTACCTCGTAATAGAATTCAAAATATAGAAGTAGGAATTAATGAATTAATCAAATTTCAATTTCCGAAGTATCATTGTAACAAGTTTATAAAATAAGAATCTTATTTTAAGACTAATTTATGTATTTTATTCATAAACTTATTGTGTATAATTCTAATTTATTTGGTTAGATTTTCCCGCATTGGTGTTTGCATAATCTAGGGAGTCAATCTTGAATATATTGGTCTCCTGGTGACAGATATATAAGGAATGGAATTCCTTTCAGATGTACTTGAGGTGTTTTTCCATCCTCGATGGTTCCACGCTCTAAATTCACTAAAATAATGGAACAAATACATTTAAGTCAAACTCCTAAATCTTTACTTCATTAATTCTAATCATCGGATACCCCGAACAGGTAATAAAACTTAGTGCAGTAAAAAATTGTTTTGACATAAATAGATAAAAAAGTTTGACTCGGTAAGCTATAAATTACCTCGCAGACGTCCTGCTTTAACATAATATTTAATTCTACGATGCGTTATCTTTAAAATATAGATCACGAAAAAATAAAGTCGAAAGATTTCAACAGGGATCTTTTTCTTTAACAACCCTATATTTTAAGTTTTATTATTAAATAAAATGTGTGAAATTATGACATCTAGTTTTAACCACATATATATTATATTTGCGCAGTAATGAAACTATGCTTAATGAAAAAGATCTCTCAATTTATTCTTCCTTTAACAAATATATTAATTTCTTAATGAGCTAACAAAAGAAATTGTTAATACATTTGAGAATCAGCAGCGAGCATTTCGTTTACTTTGAGATATAAGATTCGTAGTTTTTATTTTACTTCTTTCTTAATTATATGATTAAATTTGATTGTGGGTGAAGGCTGAAACCGATACAAATCTTAGACTGAACAGAGAAGGAGATACATAAAACCACACAGGCCATTGTATTTTAAGCCGTGTGGTCTGACAACTAATAATAATTTCTAGCTGAACGAGGCGGACCTCTTGAGCTGAAAATCAGTATTTATTAATATCATATGTTTCGTAAATATGTTTATAGTTTAAAAGTGTATTTTAATTGGCTTACCAATATAAGCTTTATCGGTTTTGAAATGTTAAATAAATAAATCTTATTTGGCTATTATAAGTGATCACTTTGCAATCCTGGAAAATTTATATTTTATACCTCAGTTAATAATGATTTACCCTAAAAATTAAACACCCTTAAACGCACTCACTTTTAAACTCGATATTAAATTCCAAACTTTTACGTTTATTTAAATCGGTCCTTATATATGCCTTGTCAATTTGGCTTTCCACCATTTGGAGTAGTTGTTTCTACTAGTTTTGTAAATGATAAACCTCACTAAACTCGCTCCGAATTACTTCAGTTCCTAATAAAAATGTCAAATTTTAATATTATTTGGTTATCTGAAATAGTCCCTTACCATAGTTGCCAATTTCCAGTTTTCTACCTGACGTTATAATAGGCTAGTTGTTTCTATTAATTTTGAGCACAACCACAAAAGAGTTTCCAATCATTTTATCCTTTTATTTTTGTAACCTCACAGGTTCCTCAATGTTTTCAAGGGAGTGGTCACTTGCTATGACCTCGACTGCGTGAGCATTGAGGATATCTGTGAGGAGCTTTCCCCTCAACACGTCACCGAAGTGTACCGTATTGGCACCAAAAAGAACGGACAAGATAAAAAAACTGACACGTATATCCTAACTTTTGCGACACCTACCCTTCCAAAGGAGGTCCGAGCAGGCTTCCACGTGCTCAGGGTCCGGCCGTATGTCCCTAATACTAGGCGCTGTTTTCAGTGTAAGGAATTTGGGCATACGAAGCTGCGATGCCGTGGTAAGCCGACCTGTGCGGATTGTGGACAAGAGGCTCACGAAACACCATGTGAGTCTCCGAAGTTCTGCATAAACTGCAAGGGTCCACACTCTGCCTGGTCTCGGGCCTGTCCGAAATTAAAGGTAGAAAAAAAAGTCCTGGAGATTCAATCCGAAAAAAAGATCTCACATGCCCAGGCACGCAAGGAATACGCATCTAGTCAGGCTCCGGTATTCCAAACATCATACAGCCAGATTGTCAGCCAAAACATTAACTGTCCCAATTGCCATTGCGCAGTAAATCTCGCTAAGACGTCATCGTGACCTGTGCCATTGGTCTCTGCTCGAGACATCCGTATTGAAAACGCGTCAACCAAGGTGTCGCCGAAATTGTCGATGGGGGCACAACTGCCACCTAAGTCGTCTCCCCCACCTGTACCACCCAGGAGGGCTCCTCGGGGAACCCCCCCGAGCCCTCCGCGTGGAACACCCCCGAGCCCTCCTCGGGGTAATAAATTACGTGCGGCCACTGTTGAGTCGCTCATTCTCGCCTCTTGGACACCATATCCCGGGATGAATGGCGGAACAGGTGTGGCCGTAAAGGCGAGTCCCACTGGTGCCTTGAAGAAAAACCAGCGAGTGACCGCCGAAATAAATAATATTAAAAAAGCGTCGAAGGCCTTAACAAAGCCTTCGCGCA
The DNA here is from genome assembly GCA_039000515.1 of Timema cristinae. Taxonomy (NCBI): domain Eukaryota; kingdom Metazoa; phylum Arthropoda; class Insecta; order Phasmatodea; family Timematidae; genus Timema; species Timema cristinae. The sequence continues at coordinate 171,874 of JBCFYV010000315.1, forward strand.
AGGATCCGACTACCCAGTCTCTCCAAAATAAACCGAATCCTCTCCTGAAGCGGGAGGTCCAGGAGAGACTGGGACAGGCAAGAGGCCCTAAAAAGCCCCTCAACCAATTTTTATTATTAAGGGATAGTGATATGAATTGAGAGGATAACTAAATATTATATTAACTAAGTATGACGCTACTACAATGGAATTGTAGGGGTTTCTATGCTCGTGTAGATGAAATTAAAGAACGAATTTCTTCCCTGCATCCTTCCATCTTGTGGCCCTGTTAACCCTCCTGGCGGGAAACCCCACACGACGCTAGACATGACAACCTTCGCGTGGGGCTGCGCCAGGAGAGAGGTCATCGCAGCAAGTGGGTGCAGGAATGTGCCAATTTTACGTCCGGGCCTTCGTGAACGCAACCGGTCTTTTCTCGAGGTAGGGTACCCGGTTATTGTCATCCCTAAGGCCCTTCTACCAAGATATTACAACCGGCGCACTTTCATTCGGGAGCTCAAGGCAGTGGTATCCAATAATAAACAGAGAATAGCCGGGTTAGTTGCCAAGGTCGTCAACGGAAAGGCCAAAGGCCTCTGTGCAGGATGAACGGTGGGGGAAAGGAAGAAAAAGGTAAGGATAGATAAAGCGAAGGGGGAAGAGTGAAAAAAAGGTGGAAAGTGAAGGAAGAAGAAAATGATGTGAAAGGAAAGATATAGGATAGGTTTGTCCCACACGAGGTACGTCCTGCACAGAAGCCTCCCCTTTTAGTCGCTTCTTACGACAAGCAGGGGTTACTGCGGGACTATTCTAAACCCGTCCCGCAGGGGGGTTTATGTAATATAAAATCAGTGATAATAGCTAATAATAATTATCTGTAATAAAGAGCAAATCTAAAACGCATGTCTTTATTTTTTTCAATGAATCTCCAGCGTCATCTCATAGTTTCATCAGTCCCATACAAGCCTGTTTATTATTTTAATTTGTTGGAATATACTTCCTATTCCATGTCCCATATGGCGGGTCGTCTCGTGTGAACGAATGTATGGAAACATCTACATCTTTTTCCCATAGAGGCTGCGTAATACCCTGATAAATCGTAAGTGCTATATCAAGTTTTTATTGAACCTTAATATCTGATTAGGATTGTAAAGACTAGTAGTTGCATGCTTAATACCTCACGCCAAAACACAAATCATTAAATATCTTGGAGCGAAAACAACGACCATTATATCTAACCAAGTTTCTGGGAGCCCCAAAAATAGCCCATACTCTATGAAAGAGCGCTTTAACATTAGTAGAGCCCTCTATGTTTCAAAGAAGAAGAATGACAAAACATTTGAAAAACATTAATAGGTTTAATTACTCAGGTATTCCCATAAATAAACGAGTGATGGGTCCTACAAAATCAGTAAAAACATCAGTAAAAACAGTATCATACCCCTTAATTTAGTGGGAACAATAATTTCCTGCCTTTCTTGTTCTTCCCGTGCACGCACAATAAAATTCTATTCGTGGTAAAGTTCTCGACCTTATCACCCTTCCCCAGACGATCAATTATGTTATTACAGTTAGGATCTTCTAGCTTATCTGCTAACGAAACAAGGAATCCAAAATAGAGCTGATAGCCCCCACCCCACCCTCAAATGTTTAAAGGCATTTTCAAAAGTGTGCATTGGGTAGGGGTCAATAAATCTGGTTATTCATTTTACCATAGTCAACTATCAACCTATGTCCACCACCTTTCCTATGGATTATAAAGGCAGGACTATCATATGCAGATCGAGAAGGGCTAGTCAATTTTTGATATAGCAGGTCCTGAACTAAGTCTCTAAAGGCTTGTAATTTAGGCGGTGATCAAGAATAAAGAGGAGATCTAGCTGGTCAGAAATCTGAAAGAAATATATTTAAAGGGAGATTATCACATTTACCCCAATTATTTGATATGGTTTCTGAAATTTTTTGAATATTTGCACTAAGTTCAACGGGTTGTTTACAATTCAAAATACTATCCTTCTTTTCTCCCAATTTCTAAAATTTAATTTTAGTGGAGGGTAAGATTTTGAAATAAATATGATTTCTATTTAAATCGATTTTACATTCAGTTCTAGTTAATAATCAATTCCTAGTATTATATCATAAGGTAAGTTGATGACAACAGAAAATGAATGTTTCCATGTGAAATCTTTAACTCAAATTGAACAATAAACAATTTTATCAACAATAAGATAAGTTCGATTTGAAATAGCAAAAAATTTATGTTGACAAGAGGTACAAGCAGAAAAATGAAATCTTGCCACACTATCCAAAAAATTGAAACTCATGAAGGACGAACTCGCTCCAGTATTTATTGGTGCCAAACAGGACACAGAATTAATTGATACTTTAATAGTGACTTCAGATACACATAGTAGCATATTGCGTTGTCCGGCAAAGCCATTTATATATATATATATATATATATATATAATATATAACACAAATCTGAGTAATTTGGCCTAAACAGTGTGAAGTACATATTTTTATAAGTAAAATTCTGAAATAGTCTTATATCTAAGGCGCTCCACGGCTCAAATCAAAATTTTTGTCAAGAGCACAAAGCAGGACTTTGATTGCAAAATCGATTCTACATCAAACCATATAAGTGTGCATATGCATTAACCCTAAAGATTTGACAAATTTAAACAAAATTTAGGGATTAATCATACGTTTTATTTAAGAAAAATCATGCCATACACACATATTTAAGGGGCTACATGGCCCAAACTATAATTTCTGTCAAGAATACAAAGCGGGGTCCTAATAGAATAATCAATTCTTTATCCAACTATATAAGAGTGCATAGGCCTAGATCCTAAATATCCGAGCAATTTGAACCAAATTTGGGGATAAACGTACTTTTTTTTTTTTTTAAGGAAAATCTTGCATAACAAACTTCATAAAGATTCATCGTCAAAATATTCTTTAGAAGGGAAATCATCACTTTTATCTAACCCGCTATTCTTAATATGTTTATTTTGGTATTAATTTCTTATAACTTGAAATTTTGGTAAAGTTCCAAACATCGCCAAGATATTCACATTCACTGCTAAAATAGTAAGGGTTGATGAACTTTGTAATTAATTTAGGACTGGTTTCCTAAAATTGGTCAATATTATATACATTTCTAGGGCATTTGGATATACAATTGTAATTTTTATTTTCTCATCCAAGAGATAGTTTTGAATTTAGAATTGTTCCCTGAATTGTTAATCTCTTCGGACGAGTGTAAATAACTCAACCCGTAGAGCAACAACTTTATTTATTTGTGTTTAGAAATTAAATTATTGCTACGGGAAATTCGGAGGTGGTCATTTTATTTTTCTTGATATTATTTGATTGTTTGGTAAAATGTTCGTAATTTAGAATTGTGGTTATTTCAAAAAATTTTGGGTTTATTTAATTAAAGCTTAGATTCAGACAGTATTCCAAAATGTCCTCGAACTTCATTATATCTGAATATTCTTGTAAATTCATATTTTTTTATTCTCTTGATTTGAAGCGACTGAATTGTCAATTCTTCCAGCTTATTGGCTTTCTCGCCCATTTTATCTCAGCATAACACAACTTCATAATTTATCTTGTAATCAATTCGTTTTAATAAATAAACCTAAAACTACCATTGGTTAAAACCCGAGTACACTTATTTGGCAAGATAATGATCTATCAGGTAACTTAAAATAAAGTAGTATCATTATTTGGTTGGTCATTAAGTTAGTACTAATAATGGCAGGTAGACACACATAAATATATCACTATTCATTAGAAATAAACACTCTAACAGTTATAATCCTATGTGATGATCTTGTAAACAATATTCCGTCCTAATTCATGTATTCATGTAGATGGCGGAGTGTTGTGATCCATTTCTCTATGTTGCATCCCCTGATATATAGAAATTGCACTGATACGCGTGCTCAACTGGATTCTTGTTTGTTCTCCATGTCTCTACTACTGAACTTTGTACATCACTATTTTATTCTTATTTGTTTCCAAGAGTAATGACATTATTTCCTCTTTATAACTTTCATGGTTTTTCAACCACCAAGTTTTGTTTGGTTTGGCTACCATGACAACAATAGTAAATAAGATAGAAAAAGAAGGTCTCTCAAAAAGGACGCAATGATTTTTAGATGGAACAAACTGTAGTAAAAATACTAAAAGTTATTTTTATGTGATAAATTTTCTTTTCAATCAACTGGCACTGGCTATTTGTAAAGCCTGAACTATACTTGATCCCAGACAAGAGAAGTTTTTTTCTAAGATTAATAAGTAACTTTGTTTTTTTGAAGATATAAAATGTCAACGCTATGGCCATAGCGAAGAACTTTCCTTTGCTTCGTGTGTCTTCGCCATCAAGACTACAGAGAAACCAGTAAGATCTTTCCTTTTATTATTAATTCAAAACTACCAAATTATTTGTAAAGCTGATTAAGGTGGATGATATTTCTTTCTGTATTACAACAAACTTAATTACTCAACCTGAGTCATTCCTACATCAGATTATTATCTATATTTATGATTAGATTTTTTTACGTATGTTAATTACTTATCTAAATAGTATCATGCCATAGGGTTCACCGGTTAGCGTTGTATTTTATCTTGGTACCAGATAGGTAGGATATCTTAGCAAATATTGCAACAATTAAATTATATGTGCCCATTGATTATTTTGTGTCTTAGTTATATTAAATTTCTTTGTCCTACTATATGACACATTTTATTTTTTAACTAAAAATAACAAAAATTTATAGAGTTCTTAATGATATTGTTTTATTTAATAAACTTTCGTTTTTTCTACGCTTATGTTCAACCTTTTGGGTTTGATTTTTATTCTTCCATAGCTATAACCAGAGTCCTTTTATTTGTATCACGTAATTTATTGGCACCCCCTTTTTATTTCACTTTTATGTAATACTTTATGGGGAGATCCAGGACTACCATGGATACACTTCAGGGAGTGAGCTCCCTGGTAATTATATCTGTCTCTACCGGCCCACTTTTAAACCACCAAAATACCCTTCTTTTCACATCACCGCGGATACCTTGAGAGGTGGAGTCTCACCTACGTACTCTACCGACCAAGCTGCTAGCTAGTGGAGAGGGTGGTGATACAAGGTTCGTTACAATCTAAATTGTAATTTTTTGTTATCCATTTAGCCTCGTTTGTGAGCGTCCCGTAATGTCGTAGATAATACTGTATTACACTAACGCGTGTGATATTGGCGTTTATATTCCTTATAAAACCTAGATTCATTAATAACACTCTTACATTATTTAAAATTCAAGGAATGATTAGTATTTGTTGCCAGGAAACATGATGTATTTAAATATATTATAATAGTGGTTTCCTAGATACATAATATTGTTGTGTTTAATTTATTCTAGTTAAAATATTTATTTTTCATATGTATGGTAAATGAATTAATTGAAATTAGGTTGTGAGTAGCAGAATATTTTTATAGTTTATGCATCGCTCATTAAAATGTTATGTTGTGTGTTCCTTCACCAGCAAGTATAACAGTTTCTTAGAGTTTTACAATGTAAGACCCATGCTTTTTTTTAAATTTAAAAATTGTAAATATCAAATTATCCCTCTTAACAAAAAAATCTAAATAAATTGTTCTTCTGATTGGAATATTTTATTTTTTAAAAGCTTTGGACAATTTAAACCCAGAAAGAAGACGATATAATATAGACCAGATGATGAGTTCTTCAACTTCTTTCATGATTTATTTGTATGTATTGGTTGATTAATGTCATTTAGAACAAAGTTTATTTTTGGGGCACAACATCTATGCAGTTATCTAAAATAACTAATGTTATAATTAACTTAAAAGTTGTATATTTATTTGCTATTAGATTTTACCAGTATTATTGATTGGAGATGATCAGGTTTCTCCCCTTTGTCACAGAGGCTCACGAATATTTCAGAATTTGTGAGATTTGTATAACTATTAAATTATGTTCATATACATAAAGAAATAACATTGTAATGGTAATTTTTTGACCTCGAGATTACAATAAATACTTTCATTTTATATGCTTTCGAAACATAAAGCGAAATTCCTGATTCTGACTTGTCTGTATCTTGGCTTAGAGCCGAAACAGTTTTTCCGAGTGTTTAAACCTGGTATCTAGAGTAATTAAGTGTTTATCCATAGGAGTGGTTAGAATTATATATCCAACCCTATAGTGGAGGGTAATTTACAAGAGATTTCTTTCTAAATCAACAATAAAGATTTGAATCGAAAATTATACCCAAAAACATTTTAATATTACAAACAAAATGGCGCAACCAATTTTTCCGATACAATGACGTGGAGTGTTTTTACATAGGCGGATATTAACAATGTTGATAGTATCCACCCAACTATTTGAAATATGACATTATTCATCACGGAATTATTGTAAGACTAATAAAATATAACATGTTTAAAATAAATATATTTTTATAAACCAATAATTTCCTAAGTAAAGGAAAATATAAATTTTTAACACATGTCTGGAAAAGGAAGAGATTGTTTATTTGTTAGAATGTGATGATTTTTAACTATTGTGTTTATGCAACAATCTATATTATTTCGTTTAAATGATTTTATGTATTTTTAGTAAAAGCTTCTATTTTTACTTGAGAGAACGAGAAAGTTTGTCCGAGGCACCGTGCATTTATTTTTCCACCAAAATTGAGAGAAAATATTAGTTTCAAACTAAAATTTCATTATTTGATCTTATATCATATTACTTATGACCTTTTCAAAAATATTTTTGTGTTATTTTTTCTGTGAAATTGAGAGTTATTATTCGTTTTAACATAAAATATTACTTCATGGATTTTATAATTTCTCTGAACATTTAAATGGATTCAAATTATTTAATACCTTATGTATTGACACTACATTATTATTATTATTATTATTATTATTATTATTATTAGCACCGCGTCTTACTACCCATTCGGGTTATACGCACTTACGCTAATGTGTAATGGTAGGGTGATTGTGAGATGAAATGAAGGACCTACAGTTTAACGTGGAATCCGAACCACGGTGGCGGCCTGGCATTCCACACATTCACAAGATGTCTTGTCAGAGGTGTATGAAGGGTTTGGAAATCAGATAAATCTGTGCCGGGACCGAGGATTGAACCCCGGTCGCCAGCACAGAAGTCTGACACCTTACCCCTAGACCACCAGGTCACCGTTATTGACACTACACACCCTCATATAGTTAAAAAGCATTATTTTCAATCAAGATTATTGAAAAACAAAATGATGGCCCTTTCTTAATTTTAATCATGAGATATACCATGTTTCCAATTTTTTTTCCATAAACTTATTTTGGTTTGAATGAATTGTTTATAAAATTCAATATTATATTCTTGAAAATCCACATATATGTGAAGAGTGGAATTGGTAAACCATTTAGGATAATGCCTCCCCAGTCCACCCAACCGAAATTATATCCTTAATATCCCAGTCCTCAGTGGTTTATTTTAATACGCAACAAGTGCGTTATTAAACTACACCTGACAGCTGAGCACGTTAGTCTAGTTTCCTAGGACAAAGATAATCCTTCCTGTGAGAGCTTATCAGATCAGTCAACCACCCTAGCACTGAGACAATCCTGCCAGAAAGCTGAGAAGATCAGTCTAGTTCCCTAGCTTTGAGATAATCCTGCCAGAGAGTTGAAGATATCAGTGAAGTTCCCTAACTCTGAGACAATCCTGCCTATGAGACATGAGCAGATCAGTCAAGTTCTCTAGCACTGAGACAATCCTTCCTGTGAGAGCTGATCACGTCAGTTGAGTTACCTAGGAATATGATAATCCTTCATGTGATCTAAAAACCAATAATATATATCCAAAGAACTTTAAATTGCATTTAACACATTTTTCATAGAAACATTTATATTAATAATTGTAACGGATGGAGCCGAGCTCCCCAAATGCTGAATTTTCATTCATTCAAACTCTTTTGTGGTTGTTGACGAGCGAAACTCTTCTCCCATAGTTCTAATCATATCACAGACATTCTCGTGTTTTTTGTTTGTTTGTTTTTTTAAAGAAATTTAAAATAATATAATATTAGTCCTACCATTGACCGTATTGGACAGGAGAAGCTTGTGTTAGTGGTAGAGACAGAACTCAAGTTGGCATTGGAAAACATTGTTTTACGTTGCTTGGAGAATTTTTTAAACTAGATTAAGATTTTTACTGTTGAAAGTGGTAGATTGTATTTACATTTCAAGTTTTGAGATTTAACGTTATATATTTTGATTTTACTGTAATAAAAATAAATCATACTCATTTTTCCGTATCAATTTTGTACATAACATCTGGCGACCGTGACAGGAATTATTCTGAAAAATGAGTGATATTAACAGTTTGAATAGGAAACGTGTTGTATATCGCAGAACTTTTACAAAACCAACAAATTCACTAAAAGCGTTGCTGGAGTTGGAAGAAATGAATATAATCGCGATCCAAGGAAATTATACGTTGCGAGAAGAAAAGGCTAACCTTGTACACAATTTGGATCAGGAGAAATTCCATCACCTCATAGAGACAGAGGCGACCGAAGAAGACCTGATCAATAAGGTAGAGTTAGTGGACGACTACAAACTTAATTTCCATGTTTTAGCAGCTGCAGTCTCCGATGCTGTTGCTGTTCGGAAAAAGGAACATGAAAGAGAGGCTCATTCCTCTCTAAGTACTAACCACAATTTAAAAAGTAAATATCGTCTTCCAAAGATTGAATTCCGTAAATTCAGTGGAAATTTACGAGATTGGTTGGGTTTTTGTAACCAGTTTCAAATGATTGACGAGGCTAAGGAGTTAGATGATGCAGACGAATATGAATATCTTATTCAGGCTACGTCACCCAATTCCAAAGCCCGTGATATTGTTAACAGTTTCCCGGCCACTGGAGAAAACTATCCCAAAGCCATACGCTTTGTTAATGATTCTTTATTTGTAGTGGTTTACGCTAGAGAATTATTATCACTAATGTATAACAGCAGCTTTTCTTATGTTTCTTCACTGTATTATAAAATCTAAACTTACCTTAGTGCTTTGGAGAGTCTAAGGGTAACCTCAGAGAAATATGCTGTGATGTTGTTTCCTATGATAGAATCACGTTTGACTATAGATATGTTACGCGATTAGCAAAGGAGTGGTAGAGGAAAGGAAAAGGAACCTGAAGCAAGTCTTAGGAGTTTGATGAAGTTCTTGGAGAGTGAAGTAGAAGGAGAGGAGAGGATCAAGCATGCTGTCAAAACTCCACCTAAAGGTACCATCACTTCTAAACCATATAAGTTAAAAGGCAGGAAGAAAGATTCTGAAAGTTACAATGAAGATACATCACCTTCAGCAGCTGCTCCTGTAGAGTGTAGTACTTTGGTAGCATATATATATTGTGATAAGTCTCATGTTAGTGATAGCTACTTCTTAGCAAAACAGATGTTTTAGGGGAAAGAAAATCCCTTTTGAAAGATAAGAAAGCATGTTTTCTTTGTTTGAAGGCAAGTTATATTTAAAAAATGTGCAGAACTATGTTAAAAGGTGATTTCTGTTGTAAAAGACACAACAGTCTAATATGTTAGGACTCAGAACACTCAAGGGATGCTTCTAATATGAATCTTCAGTCTCATTCTTTGAAGTACTACAAAGGGGAGAGTGGCAATGGTTTGCCGAATGTGATTTTGCAAACTTTGAAGGTTATGATAGTTCGAGGCAGCTGTCTTGTAGAGACCAGGGCACTGTTTTATACTGGTAAACAGAGATCTTATATTCTTAAATCAGTAGCATAGAGGTTAGGATACCCTTGACAACGCACTAAGACACTAAGATATTTGCTGTTCGGAGGTGTAAATACCGCAAAAATACGACATTCATGCTATAGGATATTTTTGGAAAGTTTGGGGAAACCTTATAAATGCAATTTTAAAGTATTAGGGAAACAATTGATTACAGGGTACCGTTATTTTAAAAGGGGTTCATGGTTGAAGGCACTTAAGGCAAATAAAATACAGATCAATGATAATGAAGGTCCCATTGATATATTAATAGGAGCTGAAGTAGCTGGAAAGTTTATAACAGGACAAACCCCCCTGCGGGAGGGGGCTCAGAATAGTCCCGCAGTAAACCCTGTTTCTCGTTAAAGGCGACTAAAAGGGGAGGCTTCTGTGCAGGACGTACCTCGTGCAGGACAAACCTATCCTATATCTTTCATTTCACATCATTTTCTTCTTCCTTCACTTTCGCCTATATTTTTTTCACTCTTCCCCCTTCGCTTTATCTATCCTTACCTTTTTCTTCCCTTCCCCCTGCCGTTCATTCTGCATGGAGGCCTTTGGCCTTTCCGTTGACGACCTTGCCTACTAACCCGGCTCTTCTCTGTTTATTATTGGATACCACTGCTTTGAGCTCCTGAATGAAGTGCGCCGGTTTTAATACCTTAGTAAAAGGGCCCTAGAAATGACAATAACCGGGTACTCTACTTTGGGAAATGATCGGTTTCGTTCATGAGGGCCCGGACGTAAGATTGGCACTTTCCTACACCCACTTTCTGCGACGACCTCTCTCTCGGCGATGCTATATGCGAAGGTTGTCATGTCTAGCGTCGTATAGGGCCTCTCGTCGGGACAGTTAACAGGGCCATATGTGGTAGTACCAACTTAGGTCACCCTGGGTCTACGATCCGAGTACTGTGTAGGTTGTCCCCAAATACGGCATGGCCGATAACATTGTCACCACTGGCACCTCACTGCCCGGCCCCTCAGAGGGCCGTAATATTGAGGTGGAAAAGGGTAAGGCGGTCCAGCCCTGTCACTGTGGAAACCCAGGAAATCATAAGGCCGCAGCTCCACTTCCTGGTGATGTCTCGAGACGATGCCATTGGAAAACTTAAGCGCGTCAGCCCATTTATCCCCGAAAGAGCGATAAATGGTGCAGCAAAATCAGATGTTTCTATAGGGAAATTGCGTGATGGCAGTTTTTTGATACAGACTGTTACTGACGTCCAGTCCTCAAACATCATGGCTATTACTGAAATACCGTCGAGTAATACGGCTTCAATACCGGTGAAGGTGGAACCTCATGGGTTCTTCAATGTTTGCAAGGGAGTGGTCACTTGATTCGACCTCGACTGCACGAGCAGCGAGGAGATCTGTGAGGAGCTTTCCCCCCAGCATGTCACCGAAGTGTTCCGTCCGTATTGTCACAAAAAAGAATGGATAAGAAAAGAAGACGGATACGTATATCCTCACATTTGCGACTCCTACCATTCCGAAGGAGGTCCGAGCAGGCTTCCACTTGCTCAGGGTCCGACCATATGTCCCTAACAGTCAGTGCTGTTTTCAGTTCCAGGAATTTGGGCATAAGAAGCTGCGATGACGTGGTAAGCCAACCTGTGCGGATTGTGGACAGGAGGCTCACGAAACATCATGCGAGTCTCCTAAATAATGCGTCAACTGCAAGGGTCCGCATTCCACCTGGTCTCGGGCCTGTCCAAAATGGAAGGTAGAGAAGAAAGTCCTGGAGATACAATCCGAAAAGAAGATCTCATAGGCCCAGACACGCAAGGAATACGTATCCAGTCAAGCTCCGGTATTTCAAACTTCATATAGCCGAATTGTCAGTAGGAATATAAACTGTCCCAACTGCCGTTGCGCAGTTAAACTAGCTAAAACGCCAACAGAACCAGTGCCATTAGTTTCTTCTCGAGACATTTATGTTGATTCCGTACCAATTTCTGTGGCGCCTAAAATTTTAAATGGGTTCAAACCGCCAAAACGGTCTTCTCACCCACCTATACCACCGAGGAGACCTCCTCGAGGAACCCTCCTCGAGGAACCCTCCCGAGCCCGACTCGTGAAATTCCCCCAGGCCCACCTCGGGGTGCCCCCCCGAGCATTTCTTGGGGTACTAAAACACGGGCGGTCGTTGTTGAGCCTCTCACACCCACCTCTGGGCTTCCGGAGGTAGGGTTGAGTTGCGGAACAGGTGAGACCACTAAGGCGAGTCCCACTGGTGCATTTAGGAAGGTCCAGCGAGGAACTGCTGACAATATTACAAAAAAGTAAGGGTTGAAGGCATTAACAAAGCCTTCACCTAAGGGTCCAACAACCCAGTCTCTCAGTGACAAACCAAAGCCTCTACTGAAGAAGGAGGTCCAGGACCGACTTGGAAAGGTAAGAGGACCTATTAAGGACCTCAACAAATTTTTATTCTTGAAGGATAGTGAAATAAATTTCGAGGATAACTAAATTTCATACTAATAAAGTATTTCGCTACTAAAATGGAATTGTAGGAGTTTCTATGCTCGCGTAGAGGAAATTAAACAACTAATTTCTTCCCTGCATTCTTCCAACTTGTGTTTGCAGGAGACACACTCCACCCAAATGATAACCCAATGCTTCGTGGGTACGATGTGTATCGTACCGATAAGCCTTTCTTTGATCGGGCTAGCGGAGGTGTGGCTATATTCGCAAGAAACAATATATATCATAAGAATATTAATATTATTTCTTATCTCCAAGTGATTGCTGTCAGAGTCTCCCTCCATTTTGAGGTAACAATATGGTGAATTTACCTCCCACCGGGAGAGCGTGTTCCTAAGAGGACCTTTATACAACTTCTCGTCCCCTCTGTCATCTTGGGGGACTTTATCGCGCTTAGCCTGGTGTGGCGGTCCAATTTTACTGACGCCCGTGAGAGAATGGAAGAAGATATTCTTGTCTCGAGAAACCTGGTGTTAATGAACACCGGGACCCATACACACTTATCTACCTTTAATGGTGTATCCTCTCCTATCGACCTAACCTTATGTAGTCCAGGGATCGCTGCCCACTTCCTTTGGGAAGTCCACTCGGACCTATGTGACAGTGATCATTATCCCATTCTCCTCTCATCACTTGAAGATCCTCCCAGTAGAGCGCGGATACCCCATTGGGTGCTAAAACCTGCTGACTGGGAAAGATTCCGCGAGCTCGCTGTATTTGGTGAATTCCAACATCCTGACTTCGATGTTAAGGCTGGGCATTTTACTTCGACGGTCATCGTGGGGGCGAGTGCTTCCATCCCTAAATCCTCGCTAAATCCACGCCACCGTCCGGTTCCCTCGTGGAACGAGGAGTGCCGGTTGGCTATTTCTGATCGTCAAAGGGCCGAAGGCCTTATTCATCGACGTCCAACTTTGGAGAATCTGGAAACATTCCGGATTCTATGAGCTCGAGCTCACTGTGTTATTCGAGAAAGCAGAAGAGAGTATTGGAGACAGTTTATTTCTTACCCTTACAATTACCACTCCCACAACTAAGGTTTGGGACAATATACGTAAGTTAAGTGGTAACAAAAATTCAATTAATAGTATACCTGCCCTCATGTCTAAAGGTTCGCTTGTCTCCTCCCCAGTGGAGGTTGTCAATGTATTGGGCTTGATGTTCATCGCTATTTCTAGCACCACCTGCTACTCTAACTATTTCGCGCTGCATAAGCGAAACGTCGAGCACCATGCTATTGATTTTGGCCAAAGTCAGGGGGAGGACTATAACTCCCCCTTTACTAAAGAGATGCTTATCTATGCCCTGTCCCAGGCGGGCAACACAGCTTCTGGCCCGGAGGATATCCACTAGTAAATGTTGCGACAACTGCCCCCTGCCGGACAGGCGTTCCTTTTAGATCTCTACAGTTGTGTTTGGGAATCTCGTCAATTCCCAACACTGTGGAGGCAAGCAACCGTTATTCCATTATATAAAATTGGCAAGGATAAATTAGAGCCGACTTGTTATAGACCTTTAGCATTAACTAGTTGTGTATGCAAAATATTAGAGAAAATGACCAATAAAAGATTTTTTTATGATATTTAGAATCCCGAAATCTACTATCTGATATGCAATGTTGCTTTCACCGTAACCGATCCACGGTGGATCACCTTGTTCGCCTTGAGACAGCAGTTCGTGACGCCTTCCTCTATAAACAACACCTCTTGGTTGTGTTCTTGCATTTGGAGAAGGCTTACGACACCACCTGGCGGTACGGCATTTTAAAATCCCTGTTTAATTGGGGGTTCCGGGGGAACCTCCCTATTTTTATATCTAATTTTATGTCAGATAGACACTTCCGGGTAAGGTTAAACAACACCTTATCCGATGATTTTATTCAAGAAAATGGGGTGCCTCAGGGTAGTATTTTAAGCTGTACTTTATTCGCTATGCGCTTACCTGATCGTTCATGCCTTTTTGTGGATGACTAAGCAATTTATTGCAGTTCATTGAGTCTCCACAGGGCTGAACGTCAGATACTATCAGCTGTCAACAATTTGTAGATGTGGGCATCGCGTAGTGGCTTTACCTTCTCAGCGGCCAAGACGACGGTCGTCCACTTCCACAGATTACGCGGAATACAGCCAGCCCCCAATATTTTAATGAACCACGTTGTTTTACCAGCCTCGGAAAGCGTAAGGTTCCTGGGACTTTTATTTGATTTTAAACTAACTTGGATCCCCCACATCAAAGACCTGAAAGCGATGTGTATCAAAGCATTGAATTTGCTCAAAGTAGTTAGCGGTCGGTCATGGGGGGCTGATAGGGAAACCTCGATGCGACTGTATAGGGCCTTGGTGAGATATAAACTAGATTACGGCATTTTTTTTATGGCTCAGCTAGACCCTTGGTGTTAAAGTTGCTAGATAGTGTCCACCATGCTGGCATTCGACTGGCTACTGGGGCCTTTCGTACCAGTCCAGTCATCAGCATCTGTGCCGACGCCGGTGAGGCCTCACTTTCTTACCGGCGGTTCTATCTTCCGGCAAAGCGTGCGCAAGCAGCTTGCGTGTTTACGAAGTGGTCACATTGGTTGCAACTAGGTGCAAGTAATCACTTAAAGTGAGCCGATTATTTTAAGAATAGGGAGAAAGATGTAAAATATAGCCGCATTTTCCTGGATCTCCTTAAGCAGCCAGATAAATTCTTTGGGTACTTTAGAATGATGCTAAGTGGCGAGTTCTTAAAACTGAAATTCAGTGTGTGCCGGGTAATGTAGACGTGATCCGGAAATGTGTATGTTTTTTGCATAACATTGTTATTGATAGAGAAGGTTGTGCAGAAGTGGATAGTTATGTTGCACAAAACTAAACACAGCTGCTTCGAGACTACCGGCCAAATGATGACTTGCGTAGATACAATAGAGCTACTGAAAAGGCAATTAAAATCAGATATGCTTTTAAACACTACTTCAATACCTAATAAACCAAACATTGTTCAAACTTTCATAGGCTAACTACTAATAATGAAGCATAACTATTCAGTAGGTAATTATATTATTTTGTGATTTTTGTGATAGTTAAAACAATAATAATTAAGTTGAAATAAAGTTTTTTCTCCACTTTTCAAAACTATCATTACCTACTTTGAATATCCAATATGGTTCCTATCTCCGCCCACGGTTTCTTTATAATGTCTCTGTTGCTATGGTCCTTAGAAGAGGCATCCCAGATGGCCCTTTTTGCTTCAACGCATGCTATTAGCATATCGATTTCCATCGTAAACACAAACACAAATAAACAAACACAAAACTATCACCTCTTGAAAATACAAGGGAAATAAAATAACTCTCACGTCAATACAGCAAGCGTGCATGAAGAAACAAATTTATTTGATCCGCGATTGCACGTGCACAAGCGTGCACAAGCTTGCGCATCCAGTTCGCACTCAGTGGGACCAGCTCGGGCACGCCACCATTGGTTGAGATGGGTTTATTAGAATTCTGTTTCTTCGTGCAAGCTTGCGCACGCTCGCGCATACAGTTTACTTGCGCAAGCTTGCATCCAAAGTGACAGCAGCCTTAACGTGTCGAAACTTCATTGTATGGCGCAGCATGTGCCTATCGTCCTGTGTTTCATCCCCCTAACCGTGTCTTGTATGAAACCAAATGTCGTAGTTGGCCCTAATTTATCCTTGCCACTTTTATAAATAGGGATAACGGTTGCTTACCTCCACAGTGTTGACGTAATCAGCTCTCAGGTAGAATTGTCTCAGTGCTAGGAAACTAAACAGATCTGATAAGCTTTCACAGAAAAGATTATCTTAGTCCTAAGAATCTCGATTAACGTGCTCATCTGACAGGCGTAGTTTAGTAACGCGCTATTTCCGTGTTGAACTAGACCAACGAGGACGGGTATTTTAAGGATAGAACCTCGGTTGGGTAGATTGGGGATGCATTTTTCTAAATGGTTTACCATTTTCAGTCTCCCTCTCCATATATGTGGATTTTCAAGAATAGAGTATTTAATTTTATAAACAATTAATTCAAACAAATAATTAATGGAAAAAAATTGGAAACCTGGTATATATCATGCTTAACAGTAACAAAGGGCCCTCATCTTGTTTTTCAATAATTTTGATTGAAAATAATGTTGTTCAATTATAGGAAGATGGGAAGTGTTATCACATATGTTATTAAATAATTTGAATACATTTAAAAGTTCAGAAATTTTGTAAAATCCACAATGCAATATTTTAAGTTAAAACAAATAATAACTCTCAATTTCACAGAAAAAATACCAAAATCATATTTTTAAAAGGTCAAAAGTTATATTTTATAGGAGAAATAATAATAATAATTATTATTATTATTATTTGTGTTTAGAGGCCCATCGACACAATGAGGTCATTAGGGCCTTAGCATTATATAGGTACATAGTAAAATCTCCATAGGAGAGAGAAACAGAATATTCACCTATTTATATGAAAAGGTGAAGAGACAATATAAAAATACAATATAAAAGGAAAGGTTCTCAATATGAGAAAAAAAACCCATTTGAGGCACTCCATAGGAGTACTCAAATGGGCTCAAAGTACAATTGAGTGAAACACCTGCTAAAAAAAACCAAAGGCGTATCACTCTAATAAAAAAAAATATATAAAAACAATATATTAGTTAAAAAGACAAAACTAACATGTTAAAATAATCATTTTATTAAAGTTTGTTAAAATGGATAAAACGACAAAACAAACACATTAAAGTATACTAAAATGTTAAAAAGGTCTCAATATGAGATAAAATCCAGATGAGCCACTTTATAAAAGTGACTAAAATGGCACTAAAAAGATTCGCCTGGCGTATAAAATGGCGTAAACAAATAACTCCTTCGGCGCTGTCGCGTAGTAAAAAAGGAAGGTCACCTTTAAAATCAAGGGCCAGGCGAATAGGGGCATACCTGCGACACTCCACCAAAATGTGGTGCACACTAAGGGGAGAATCGCAAAATTCACACACTGGTGGTGGATCCACTCTCAGTAAAAAGCTATGTGTCAATGAAGTATGCCCGACGCGGAGTCTCGTCACGATGACCTCCTCTCTTCTAGACTTTCGCATAGAAGAGGGCCATCGCCACACCCCGTCCCAGATGGACCGCAACTTGTTCTGAGCAGGGGTCGAGACCCACTGCTCGTGCCAGGTGCGTAAGACCCCACGCCGAACATAACCCTTAAGGTCTAAAAACATGACACCCAGACTCGCCTCAGGAGGCAGGCGTATTGCCTCCTTGGCCGCCTGGTTAGCCAGTTCATTTCCTGAAAGACCAGCGTGACCAGGAATCCAGCAAAAGGCGAGCCGGGTGTTTAATGAATCAATTTTTAAAATTTGTTCGTGAATCATCTTCACGAGAGGATTCCAGAAGTAGAGTGTGGACAATGCCAACAGAGCACTCATGGAATCCGTGCAGATGAGAACGGACCGGTGACACATACGATATACAAAACATAATGATTTAAAAATGGCATATAGTTCAGCCGTAAAAACACTGGATTCACCAGGTAAAGCAAATTTAAAATTAGATCCTTCCACAACAAAAGCACATCCCACGGAGGCCCCGCATTTTGAGCCATTCGTGTAAATGCGTTTAAAACCCTGGAAGCGGGTTGCGAGGAGCTCAATAAAGGTTCTCTCGTATAAAAAGTGTGGGGTGGTCGCTTTTGGGAACTTGGCAAGTTCAAAATGGCATTGAGGTAGGCGTATCTTCCAGGGAGAAACTCGACCTGGGGATGTGGGGATAGCCTTTGGCAAGATTATCCCACATGTGTCGAAAACCGATAGCATCCTGATTCCCACCGGCCTTGTACTACGCCATTTAGTTTCATACAAGACACGGTTAGGGGGATGAAACACAGGACGATTGGCAACATGCTGCGCCATACAATGAAGTTTCGACACGTAAGATGCCAGAAGATAGGACCGCCGGTAAGAAAGAGGGGGCTCACCGGCGTCGGCACAGATGCTGACGACTGGACTGGTACGAAAGGCACCAGTAGCCAGTCGAATGCCAGCATGGTGGACATTATCTAGCATCTTTAACGCCGAGGGTCTAGCTGAGCCATACACAAAACTGCCGTAATCTAGTTTAGATCTGACCAAGGCCCTATAGAGGCGAATCAAGGTTTCCTTATCATCACCCAGGACCGACTGCTAACTACTTTGAGCAAATTCAATGCTTTGATACACCTCGCTTTCAGGTCTTTGATATGGGGGATCCAAGTTAATTTAAAATCAAATAAAAGTCCCAGAAAACTTACGCTTTCTGAGACTGGTAAAACAAAGTGGTTCATTAAAATACTGGGGGCTGGCTGTATTCCGCGTGTTCAATGAAAGTGGACAACCGTCGTCTTGGCTGCAGAGAAGCGAAAGCCATTACGCGATGCCCACGACCCAAGATTTTTGACAGAGAGCTGTATCTTCCGTTCAGCCCTGTGGAGACTTGACGAACTGCAATAAATTGCGAAGTCATCCACAAAGAGGCATGACCGTACAGGCATGCGCACATTGTCAACAATGCTATTTATTGTGATAGCAAACAACGTACAGCTCAGAATACTACCCTGAGGCACCCCATTTTCTCGAATAAAATCAACGGATAAGGTGTTATTCAACCTTACCCGGAAGTGTCTATCCGACATAAAATTGGATATAAAAGAAGGAAGGTTCCCAAACACTATTATAGAGTATCCTGAAAATTGAAAAATGACACCTGGACACGGGAATCGAACCCGGGACCTTCGGCTTAGTACGCCACTGCTTTTACCACTGAGCTATCCAGGATTCGTCCCGTGCCCATGGTCATTCTTCACTCATATTTTAAGGCAGAGTCTATGATGGACGTGCAGAAGTCGTCTGCTTATAAAAATGTGATTATCTAAGATCACAGCCATCAGACAACGCAGCCACCTGCGACTCGGTAGTTGGCATGATCCAGCCAATTTACAATTATATATTATAATTGTACGCGATTGCATATATTAATGAATCAGATAGCCGAAGCTATCATCTATGCATTTTGGTGAGGATAACACCTCTTAGATATCATATCCTGAAAATTGAAAAAATGACACCTGGACACGGGAATCGAACCCGGGACCTTCGGCTTAGTACGCCACTGCTCTTACCACTGAGCTATCCAGGATTCGTCCCGTGCCCATGGTCATTCTTCACTCATATTTTAAGGCAGAGTCTATGATGGACGTGCAGAAGTCGTCTGCTTATAAACATGTGATTATCTAAGATCACAGCCATCAGACAACGCAGCCACCTGCGACTCGGTAGTTGGCATGATGCAGCCAATTTACAATTATATATTATAATTGTACGGGATTGCATATATTAATGAATCAGATAGCCGGGTTCGATTCCCGTGTCCAGGTGTCATTTTTAAATTTTCAGGATATGATATCTAAGAGGTGTTATCCTCACCAAAATGCATAGATGATAGCTTCGGCTATCTGATTCATTACTATTATAGAGGTCTAAAAGAAGTGCCTGTCCGGCAGGGGGCAGCTGACGCAACATCTCATAATGAATGTCGTCTGGACCAGAGGCTGTGCTGTCGGCCTGGGACTGGGCATAGGTCAGTTCATCTTTGGTAAAGGGGGAGTTATAATCCTCCCCCCGACTTCGACCAAAATCCATAGCATGGCGCTCGATGTTCCGCTTATAAACTGCGAACTCGTTAGTGTAGCTCGCAGTGCTATAAATAGCGTAGAACATCGAGCTCAATACATTAACGACCTCCACAGGGGAGGAAACACGTGAACCGTTAGACATGAGGGCAGGTATATTGTTATTGGAATTGTTGCTATTACGTAATTTACGGATATTATCCCAAAACTTAGTTTTGGGGGTGGATATTGTAAGGTTTAAAATAAATTTTCTCCAAGACTCTCTTCTACTTTAACAAATGGCACGGTGAGCTCGAGCACGTAGAACCCGGAATAGGACGTCGATGAAAAAGACGTAAGGCCCTTCGACGGTCAGAAATAGCCAACCGACACTCTTCGCTCCACCAGGGAACGGGACGGTGGCGCGGATTTGGCGAGTATTTAGGGATGGAGGCCCTCACCGCCGCGATGACCGTCGAAGTAAAATACTCAGTCTTAACATCAACGTCAGGAGAAGGGGATTCGTGGAAAACGGTGAGCTCGCGGAATTTATCCCAGTCGGCACGTTTAATCACCCATTGGGGAACTCGTGGTGTATTTGGGCAATCTTGGAGTGGGGAAAGCAGTATAGGGAAGTGATCGCTTCCACATAGGTCCGTATGGACATCCCAAAGGAAGAGGGCAGCGATACCTGGGCTACATAAAGTTAGGTCGATGGCAGAGGATACACCATTAAAAGTGGAGAAGTGTGTCTGGGTCCCGGTGTTCATTAGCACCAGGTTTCCCGAGACAAGAATATCCTCTACCATCCTCCCGCGGGCATCTGTAAAATTAGATCCCAACACCAGGTTATGCGCATTAAAGTCCCCCAAGATTATATAGAGGGCGGGAAGTTGCATAAAGAGGGCCTCTATGCTCCTCTTCGAAATACGTTCACCTGGCGGGAGCTATATGCAGCATACTGTCATCTCCAAACAAGGAGACTCGGACAGCGATAACTTGGAGATCGGAAACGTTGTTAATATTTTTGTGATATATATTGCTTCGTGCGAATATAGCCACACCTCCGCTAGCCCGATCAAAGAAAGGCTTGTAGGTACGATACACATCGTACCCACGAAGCATCGGGTTGTCATTTGGGCGGAAGTGGGTCTCCTGCAAACACAAGATGGAAGGATGCATGGAAGAAATTTGTTGTTTAATTTCCTCTACACGAGCATAGAAACCCCTACAATTCCATTGTAGTAGCGACATAAGTTATTAGTATAAAATTTAGTTATCCTCGCAATCCATGACACTATCTCTTAAAATTAAAAATTGGTTGAGGGCCTTTTTAGGTCCTCTTGCCTTTCCCAGTCTCTCCTGGACCTCCCGCTTTAGGAGAGGCTTCGGTTTACTTTGCAGAGACTGGGTAGTCGGATCCTTGCGCGAAGGCTTTGTTAAGGCCTTCGACGCTTTTTTAATATTATTCTTTTCGGCGGTCTGTCGCTGGTCCTTCTTCAAGGCACCAGTGGGACTCGCCTTTACGGCCTCACCTGCTTCGCCACTCATCCCGGCCTCTGGAGGCACAGAGGCGAGAGTGAGCAACTCACCATTGGCCGCATGCAATTTATTTCCACGAGGACGGCTCGGGAGAGTAACCCGAGGGGGGCTAGGGGGTGTTCCCCGTGGGTGTCTCCTCGGGGGTACAGGTGGTGAAGTCAACTGTTGTGAGGGTGTTGCCACTTGTTTTATATTTTGAATCACCATATTTGAAGCTGGTTTTTTTGTTGAGTCTCGAATAGAGACGAGTGGCACAGGTCGTGTAGGAGTCTTTGCAAAATTAACTGCGCATTGGAAGTTAGGGCAATTTATATTTTGGCTAACAATTTGGCTGTAGGAACTTTGAAATACCGGAGCTTGTAGTGCAGTATACTCTTTGCGTGCCTGGCAATAAGGGATCTTCTTTTCTGTTTGGATCTCCAGGACTTTTTTTCTCTACTTTCCAATACGGACAGGACTGAGACCAGGCAGTATAAGGACCCTTGCAATTAATGCAGAATTTAGGAGACTCGCATGGTTGTTCGTGAGCCTCCTGTCCACAATCTGCACAGGTTGGCTTACCACGGCATCGCAGCTTCGTATGCCCAAACTCCTGGCACTGAAAACAGCGCCGAGGGTTGGGGACATACGGCCGGACCCTAATCACGTGGAAACCAGCTCGGACCTCCTTTGGTAAGGAAGGAGTGGCAAATGTTAGGATATAACTGTCAGTATTCTTCACTACATCGTTCCTTTTGATGGTAATCCTATATACTTCGGTGACATGTTGAGGGGAAAGCTCCTCACAGATGTCTTCAATGCTTACGCAGTCGAGGTCATAGCAAGTGACCACTCCCTTGCAAACATTGAGGAACCTGTGCGGTTCCACCTTCACCTTTAAATGATTCGAGGGGCTCAACGGTATGGTATTTATTGCCATTATTTTTGCTGTCTGTAAGTCATTTTCAGTCTGGACCATTATTGTGCCATCGCGCAGTTTTCTAATTGAAACCCCAGACTCGGCGGCTCCACTTATCACTCTTTCGAGGACAAATGCGCTGACACGCCTGAGGCTCTCATTTTTGTCTGTTCGAGACATTACCAGGAAGCGGGGCCTCACCACTTCCTGGATTTTTTCAATTAAAGGGCTGGACGGCTTTACCCGTTTCCGCCTCTTATCTATATTACGACCCTGCGACGGGCCGGGCAGTGAGTTGCCAGCAGTGTTTGGCAGTACGGTGCCAGCGGCGACAATATTTTCGGCAATGCCGTGATTGGGGACAACCTACACAATACTCGGATCGTAGACCCAGGCTGACCCAAGTTTGTTCTACCACATATGGCCCTGTTAACTGTCCCGACGAGAGGCTCTATACGACGCTAGACATGACAACCTTCGCATAGAGCATCGCCGAGAGAGAGGTCGTCGCAGCAAGTGGGTGTAGGAAAGTGCCAATTTTACGTCCGGGCCTTCATGAACGCAACCGATCTTTTCCCAAAGTAGGGAACCCGTTTATTGTCATCCCTAAGGCCTTTCTACTAAGGTATTGCAACCGGCGCACTTTCATTCAAGAGCTCAATGCAGTGGTATTCAATAATAAACAAAGAAGAGCCGGGTAATTGCCAAGGTCGTCAATGGAAAGGCCAAAGGTCTCCGTGCAGAATGAACGAAAGGTGGATGGAAAAAAGAAGTAGAGATAATGCGAAGGGGGAAGAGTGAAAAAATTGGTGAAAGTGAATGAAGAAAATTATTTGAAAGGAAAGATGTAGGATAGGGTTGTCCTGCACGAGGCAAATCCTGCACAAATGCCTCCCCTTTTAGTTGCCTCCCACCTTCTCTTTCATTACTTCTTCCTTCTTTCTTCCCTTCCCCTGCCGTTCATCCTGCACAGAGACCTTTGGCCCCTCTGTTGACGACCTTGGCTTCTAACACGGCTCTCCTTGGGTTAATATCGGATACCACCGCTTTGAGCTCCTGAGTGAAAGTGCGCCGGTTGTAATATCTTGGTAGAAGGGCCTTAGGGATGACAACCGTGTGCCCTACCTTGAGAAAAGACCGGTTGCGTTCATGAGGGTTCCGGACGTAAAATTAGCTCTTTCCTGCATACACTTGCTGTGGTGACCTCTCTTCCGGCGATGCACCATATGAAGGTATTCATGTCTAGCGTCTTATGGAGCCTCTCGTCGGAATAATTAACAGGGCTCTATGAGGTAGAACCAACTGGGATCAACCTGGGTCTACGATCCGAGTACTTTTGCAGGTTGTCCTCCCACTCATGACTGAGTACATTGTCACTGCTGACACCTTACTGTCCGCTGGCACCGTACTGCCAAGTTCTGCTGGCATCTTACTGCCCGGCCCCTCACAGGGCCGTATTAATGATAAGAGGCGGAAACGGGTAAGGCCGTCCAGCCCCGTTTTGATAAAAAGCCAGGAAGTGGTGAGGCCTCAGCCCCGCTTCCTGGTGATGTCTCGAGTAGATGAAAGTGAAGATCTGAAACGCGGCAGCCCATTTATCCTCGAAAGAGTGATAAATGGAGCAGCAAAATCTGACGTTTTAATAAGGAAACTGCGTGATGGCACCATTATGATACAGACTATGACTGACACACAATCCTCGAAAATTATGGCGATCTCCGAAATACCGTTGAGTAATACGGCAAATATACAGGTGAAGGTGGAGCCCCACAGGTTCCTCAATGTTTGCAATGGAGTGGTCACTTGCTATGACCTCGACTGTGTGAGCATTGAGGATATCTGTGAGGAGCTTTCCCCTCAGCACGTCACCGAGGTCTACCGTATCATTACCAAAAAGAACGGACAAGAGAAAAAGACGGATACATACATCCTCACATTTGCGACTCCCATCCTCCCAAAGGAGGTTTGAGCGGGCTTCCATGTGCTCAGAGTCAGGCCATACGTTCCCAATCCTCGGCGCTGCTTTCAGTGCCAGGTATTTGGGCATACGAAGCTGAGATGCCGTGGAAGGCCAACCTGTGCAGATTGCGGACAGGAGGCTCACGATACACCGTGTGAGTCTCCTAAGTTCTGCGTCAACTGCAAGGGTCCGCATTCTGTTTGTCTCGGACCTGTCCGAAATGGAAGGTGGAGAAAAAAGTCCTGGAGATCCAATGTGAAAAGAAGATCCCTTATGCCCAGGCCCGCAAGGAATATGCATCCAGTCAAGCTCCGGTATTTCAGACATCTTATAGTCAGATTGTAAGCCAGAACATAAATTGCCCCAACTGCCATTGCGCAGTTAATATTGCCAATACGCCTACACGACCTGTGCCACTCGTCTCTACTCGAGACACTAAATGTCAACCAGCACCATCTATGGTGGTACCAAAAATAATACAAGGGGCGACACCCCCGTCGAAGTCGCCTCCACCACCTTTACCCCCGAGGAGGCCTCCTCGGGGAACACCCCCGATTCCTCCTAGGGGAACCCCTCCGAACCCTCCTCGTGGACCCCCTCCGAGTCCTCCTCTAGTAACCCCGCCGAGCCCCACTCGAGGAACACCCCCTAGTCCACCTCGGGGTCTTAAACCATCTGCGACCGTTGTCGAGCCGCTCAACCCCGCCTCAGGAACTCCGGAGGTCGGGATGAGTGGTGGTACAGGCGAGGTCGCAAAGGCGAGTCCCACTGGTGCCTTGGGGAAGGACCAGCGAGGGACCGCCGAAAAAATAACTTTAAAAAAAGCGACGAAGGCTTTAACAAAGCCTTAGCGTAAGGATCCCCCGTCCCAGTCTCTACAGGACAAACCAAAGCCTCTCCTGAAGCGGGAGGTCCAAGAGAGATTGGGAAAAGCAAGAGGACCTAAAAAAGTCCTCAATAAATCTTTATTTTTAAAGGATAGTGTTATGGATTGTGAGGATAATTAATTAAATTATATATTAACAAATAATTTCGCTACTACAATGGAATTGTAGGGGTTTCTATCCTCGTGTAGAGGAAATTAAACTACTAATTTCTTCCCTGCATCCTCCCAACTTGTGTTTGCAGGAAACCCACTTCCGCCCAACTGACATCCCGATGCTTCGTGGGTACGATGTGTATCGTACCGACGAGCCTTTCTTTGATCGGGCTAGAGGAAGTGTGGCTATATTTGCACGTAGCAACATATATCATAAGTTTATAAATATTGTCTCTGATCTCCAAGCGATTGCTGTCAGAGCCTCCCTTCCTATGGAGGTGACTGTATGCTGCATTTACCTCCCACCAGGTGAACGTGTTTCCAAGAGGACTCTAGAGGCCCTCTTTATACAACTTCCCGCCCCCTATATCATCTTGGGGGACTTAAACGCGCATAACCTGGTATGGGGGTCTAATTTTACAGACACCCGCGGGAGGATGGTAGAGGATATTCTTGTCTCGGGAAACCTGGTGTTAATAAACACCGGGACCCAGGCACATTTCTCCACCTTTAATGGTGTATCCTCTGCCATCGACTTAGCCCTATGTAGCCCCGGAATTGCTGCTCATTTCCTTTGGGAGGTTCACTCGGACCTATGTGGTAGCGATCACTTTCCCATTCTGCTTTCACAAGTTAAAGATCCTCCCAGTACAGCACGGTTCCCCCAATGTGTTCTCAAACGTGCTAACTGGGATAAATTCCGCGAACTCCCCGTATTCGACGAACCCCATTCTCCTGACGTCGATGTTAAGGCTGGGCAATTTACTTCGACGGTCATAGCGGTGGTGAGGGCATCCATCCCTAAATCCTCGCCAAAACACGCGCCACCGTCCTGTTCCATGGTGGAACGAGGAGTGCCGGCTGGCTATTTCTAACCGTCGAAGGGGCCCTACGTCTCTTTCATCGACGTCCTACTTCGGAGAATCTGGAGTCATTCCGGATTCTACGTGCTAGAGCTCGCCGTGTCATTCGAGAAAGCAGAAGAGAGTCTTGGAGACAGTTTATTTCTACCCTTACTATTTCCACTCCCACAACCAAGGTTTGGGATCACATTCGTAAAGTACGTAGTAACAAAAATACCATTTATAATATACCCGCACTTATGTCAAATGGTTCACTTGTCTCCTCCCCTATAGAGGTCGCCAATGTATTGGGCTCGATGTTCGCCAATATTTCTAGCACTGCGAGCTACTCTAACGAGTTCGCGGTGCATAAGCGCAGCATCGAGCGCCTTACTATTGATTTTGGCCAAAGTCGGGGGCAGGATTATAACTCCCCCTTTACTAAAGAGGAACTTACTTATGCCCTGTCCCAGGTGGGCAATACAACTTCTGGCCCGGATGATATCCATTATGAAATGTTGCTCCAACTGTCCCCTGCTGGACGGGCGTTCCTCTTAGACCTCTACAATTGTGTTTGGGAATCTCGTCAATTCCCAACACTGTGGAGGCAAGCAACCGTTATCCCAATATATAAAAGTGGCAAGGAAAAATTAGAACCAACTAGTTATAGACGGATAGCCTTAACTAGCTGTGTATGCAAAATATTAGAAAAAATGATAAATAAACGACTTATATGGTGTTTAGAATCCCGCAATCTGCTATCCAATATTCAATGTGGTTTTCGCCGTAACCGATCCACGGTGGATCATCTCGTCTGTCTTGAGACTGCTGTTCGTGATGCCTTTCTCCATAAACAGCATCTTTTGGCTGTTTTCTTTGATTTGGAGAAGGTGTACGATACTACATGGCGTTACGGCATCTTAAAAAACCTTTTTAATTGGGGGTTCGGGGGGAGCCTCCCTATTTTTTTAGCTAATTTTATGTCAGATAGACACTTCCTGGTAAGGTTAAACAACACTTTATCCGATGATTTTATTCAAGAAAATGGGGTGCCCCAGTGCAGTCCTTTGATCTGAACGTTGTTCGCTATTGCGATAAATAGCATTGTAGACAACGTGCACGTACCTGATCGTTCATGTCTTTTTGTGAATGACTAGGCAATTTATTGCAGTTCATCAAGTCTCCACAGGGCTGAACGACAGATACAACTCGCTGTAAACAATCTATGGTTGTGGGCATCTCGTAATGGTTTTCGTTTCTCTGCGGCCAAGACGACGGTCGTCCACTTCTATAGATTACGCGGAATACAGCCAGCCCCCAATATTTTAATGAACAACGTTGTTTTACCTGTCTCCGAGACCGTAAGGTTCCTGGGACTTTTATTCGATTTTAAACTAACTTGGATCCCCCACATCAAAGACCTGAAAGCGAGGTGTGTTAAAGCTTTGACATTACTTAAAGTTGTGAGTGGTCGCTCTTGGGGTGCTGATAGGGAAACCTTGATGCGCCTCTATAGAGCCTTGGTGAGATTAAAACTTGATTACGGGAGTTTGGTATATGGTTCCGCTAGACCCTCGGCGTTAAAGATGCTCGATAGCGTCCACCATGCTGGTATTCGACTGGCTACTGGTGCTTTTCGTACCAGTCCAGTCGTCAGCATCTGTGCCGACGCCGGTGAGCCCCCTCTTTCTTACCGGCGGTCTTACATCCTGGCATCTTACGTGTCGAAACTGCATTGCATGCCGAATAATGTTGCTTACCGCCCTGTGTTTCATCCCCCTAACCGTGTCTTGTATGAAACCAAATGGCGTAGTACAAGGCCGGTTGGGATCCGAATGCTGTCGGTTTTTGACACGTGTGGGATAGTCCTGCCTAAGTCTATTTCCACATCACCAGGTAGAGTTTCTCCCTGGAAAATACGCCCTCCGAAATGCCATTTTGATCTTGCCAAGTTCCCTAAAGCGACCACCCCAAACTTTGTATATGAGAGGACCTTTAATGAGCTCCTCTCCACTCGCTTTCACGGATTTGAGCGTATCTACACTGATGGCTCTAAATCTGGATTCTCCGGGTGATGTGCTTTTGTTGTGGAAGGATCCAATTTTAAATTTGGTTTACCTAATGAAACCAGTGTTTTTACGGCTGAATTATATGCCATTTTTAAAATCTTTGTGTTTTGTTTACCTAAGTAGTCTTCGTTCTGTCCTCATCTGCACGGATTCCATGAGTGCTCTGTTGGCATTGTCCACTCTCTACTCCTGGAATACCCTCGTGCAGATAGTACATGAGCAAATTTTAAAAATTGATTCATTAAGCACCCGGCTCGCCTTTTGCTGGATTCCTGGTCACGCTGGTCTTCCAGGAAATGAACTGGCGGACCAGGCAGCCAAGGAGGCAGCACGTATGCCTCCGGAGGCGAGTTTGGGTGTCATGTTTTTAGATCTAAAGGGTTATGTTCGGCGTGGAGTCTTACGCACCTGGTACGAGCAGTGGGTCTCGACCCCTGCTCAGAACATGCTGCGGTCCATCAGGGACGGTGTGTCGCGATGGCCCTCTTCTATACGAAAGTCTAGAAGAGAGGAGGTCATCGTGACGAGACTCCGCGTCGGGCATACTTCATTGGCCCATAGTTTTTTACTAAGAGGGGATCCACCTCCAGTGTGTGAGTTTTGTGATACTCCCCTTAGTGTGCATCACATTTTGGTGGAGTGTCGCAAACTAGCCCCTATCCGTCTGGCTCTTGATTTTAAAGGTGACTTGCGTTTTTTATTACGCGATAGTGCGGATGGAGTTATTTGTTTACTCCGTTTTATACGCCAGGCGGATCTTTTTAATGCCATTTGAGTCACTTTTATAAAGTGGCTCTTTTGGATATTAACTCATATTGAGATCTTTTTAACGGTTTTATTACAATTTAACATGTTGTTTTGTCTTTTTAACGTATTATCATTTTAACATGTTTTGTCTTTTTAACGTGTTATATTTTAATATGTTTGTTTTGTCTTTTTATTGGAGTGATACACTTGTGGTTTTTTTTAGCAGGTGTATCACTTAATTTATACCAAGAGCCCATTTGAGCACTCCTATGGAGTGTCTCAGATGGTGAATATTTTATCTCTTTCCCCTATGGGGATTTTATTATGTTTTTAATATATTTCAAGGCCCTAATGACCTAGATGTGTCGATGGGCCGTTAAACAATAATAATAATAATAATTTAGTCGCCTCTTACGACAAGCAGGGGTTACTGCGGGACTATTCTAAACCCGTCCCACAGGGGGAGTGAACAAATTAATACTTAGAATTGGATCGAGTAATGAAATATATTTTGCAGCATCGTTTTTATTATGTCTTCTTAGCCTACAAGAACTACAACAGAGAAACATACTATTGAAGGGATACTAATTGAGTTGAATTTAATGGATCGGGTAGTAATCTTTGCTGTCAGTATGGGGCGTGGTCCAGCTGTAACATTATACCCCGTAATGTTACAATGTATGTATTCTTATTACGATTGATTGATGTACCTCCCGCAAAATTGTCGTCCCTACATAACTTACTCAACCAACAAAGTTGTTATTACCAAAGTGGTTATTGTTCTCTCAATCAGCTCAGAATGTTTTACTATTAACCTCCATATTAATCTAAAAATGAAATTAAATTACTGGTCCCTACTTCAACAGTTGCATTTTATTTCACTCATAGCTTGCAGTACAAATTATCTCTAAAATATTAATTGCAATAGTGATTTATATTTATAATACACTGATCTTGTACGCAAGAAATTTCTCGAAAAGCAAATAACTACTTCTGACTATGATATTGTATCGTCTACCATCGTATGGTTAAACGTGTTAGTGTCAAGTAACACTGTAGGCGATCTGGGTTTGATTTCCGATCGGATAAGGTGAGTTTTCTTCCCCTAAATTATTTTCCAATCAAACTCAACACAAATACGTGTACATTCAATTTAAAACTATGCCATCCTCATTCCTATTTTATTAGCGAACTTAATATATGCGTGTAAAATAAACGGATACAAAGACCTTTTGGAGGGAAAAAATGTTGAGACACATTGCCAGTTTTCTCCAACAAGTTTAAATACAGTTGTGTGTCAACAATTTGGACTTATAAAATCCGGATCGTTGATAGTCCATATTTCCAAGAAAAAAATTATTATAAAAATAACCATAGTGGTATCAATATCCGAAACATGGCCGTCAAAAACGCACCTCAGCCGCTGTTGGTAAAAAAAATGAGACTTTTTTTCGTTGATAGATTTTTGCCTTAATGTGCGACTAAAAGGAGCGCAAGTATTTTTACAGTTTTTATAGAATTGAAATTTCTTGGCAAAAGTAAATAAAATATTTCTCCAGTAGCAACATATAGTTTAGTTTTCTGCACATACTATTATCAAGAGATCTTGAATATCTGTCAGGGATGTCTTTAAATTTTGTCAAAACGTTTTCTCTTTATTTAAATGGTTTTGACAAAATTACAAGACATCCCTGAAAGATATTAAAGATCTTTTATTATTGGTATATATAGAAAACTAAACTCTATGTTGCTACTGGAGAAATATTTTATTTATTTTGATCAAGAAATTTCAATTTTATAAAAACTGTAAAAATACTGGCGCTCCCTTCTGCCACACCTTAAGATATTGCTTTAGGATTTGTGATATTTAGCAACAACAAAAATTTATATTCTTAAATTAAATTAAGTGAAAATGTTTCTACCTTAACAATGAATTTTCGTAAATATCTCGTCTTTGCTTATTTTTTATTTTTATCAAATAAACAGACTGTATTTAATATGGACTGGGTCACTCCGCAATTATTAATATTATTATTGTTTAACGGCCCATCGACACATCTAGGTCATTAGGGCCTTGAAATATATTAAAAACATAATAAAATCCCCATAGGGGAAAGAGATAAAACATTCACCATCTGAGACACTCCATAGGAGTGCTCAAATGGACTCTTGGTATAAATTAAGTGATACACCTGCTAAAAAAAAACACAAGTGTATCACTCCAATAAAAAGACAAAACAAACATATTAAAATATAACACGTTAAAAAGACAAAACATGTTAAAATGATAATACGTTAAAAAGACAAAACAACATGTTAAATTGTAATAAAACCGTTAAAAAGATCTCAATATGAGTTAATATCCAAAGAGCCACTTTATAAAAGTGACTCAAATGGCATTAAAAAGATCCGCCTGGCGTATAAAACGGAGTAAACAAATAACTCCATCCGCACTATCGCGTAATAAAAAACGCAAGTCACCTTTAAAATCAAGAGCCAGACGGATAGGGGCTAGTTTGCGACACTCCACCAAAATGTGATGCACACTAAGGGGAGTATCACAAAACTCACACACTGGAGGTGGATCCCCTCTTAGTAAAAAACTATGGGCCAATGAAGTATGCCCGACGCGGAGTCTCGTCACGATGACCTCCTCTCTTCTAGACTTTCGTATAGAAGAGGGCCATCGCGACACACCGTCCCTGATGGACCGCAGCATGTTCTGAGCAGGGGTCGAGACCCACTGCTCGTACCAGGTGCGTAAGACTCCACGCCGAACATAACCCTTTAGATCTAAAAACATGACACCCAAACTCGCCTCCGGAGGCATACGTGCTGCCTCCTTGGCTGCCTGGTCCGCCAGTTCATTTCCTGGAAGACCAGCGTGACCAGGAATCCAGCAAAAGGCGAGCCGGGTGCTTAATGAATCAATTTTTAAAATTTGTTCGTGAATCATCTGCACGAGAGGATTCCACGAGTAGAGAGTGGACAATGCCAACAGAGCACTCATGGAATCCGTGCAGATGAGGACAGAACGAAGACTACTTCGGTAAACAAAACACAAAGATTTAAAAATGGCATATAATTCAGCTGTAAAACCACTGGTTTCATTAGGTAAACCAAATTTAAAATTGGATCCTTCCACAACAAAAGCACATCCCACGGAGACTCCAGATTTAGAGCCATCAGTGTAGATGCGCTCAAATCCGTGAAAGCGAGTGGAGAGGAGCTCATTAAAAGTCCTCTCATATACAAAGTTTGGGGTGGTCGCTTTAGGGAACTTGGCAAGATCAAAATGGCATTTCGGAGGGCGTATTTTCCAGGGAAAAACTTGACCTGGTGATGTGGGGATAGCCTTTGGCAGGACTATCCCACACGTGTCGAAAACATATAGCATCCGGATCCCAACCGGCCTGGTACTACGCCATTTAGTTTCATACAAGACACGGTTAGTGGGATGAAATACAGGGCGGTAAGCAACATTATTTGGCATGCAATGCAGTTTCGACACGTAAGATGCCAGGAGGTAAGACCGCCGGTAAGAAAGAGGGGGCTCACCGGCGTCAGCACAGATGCTGACGACTGGACTGGTACGAAAAGCACCAGTAGCCAGTCGAATGCCAGCATGGTGGACGCTATCGAGCATCTTTAACGCCGAGGGTCTAGCGGAACCATATACAAAACTGCCGTAATCAAGTTTTGATCTCACCAAGGCTCTATAGAGACGCATCAAGGTTTCCCTATCAGCACCCCAAGAGCGACCACTCACAACTTTAAGTAAATTCAAAGCTTTAATACACCTCGCTTTCAGGTCTTTGATGTGGGGGATCCAAGTTAGTTTAAAATCGAATAAAAGTCCCAGGAACCTTACGGTCTCGGAGACAGGTAAAACAACGTTGTTCATTAAAATATTGGGGGCTGGCTGTATTCCACGTAATCTATGGAAGTGGACGACAGTCGTCTTGGCCGCAGAGAAACGAAAGCCATTACGAGATGCCCACAACCATAGATTGTTTACAGCGAGTTGTATCTGTCGTTCAGCCCTGTGGAGACTTGATGAACTGCAATAAATTGCGTAGTCATCCACAAAAAGACATGAACGGACAGGTACGTGCACGTTGTCCACGAGGCTATTTATCGCGATAGCGAATAACGTAGTGCTTAAAATACTACCCTGAGGCACCCCATTTTCTTGAATAAAATCATCGAATAAGGTGTTGTTTAACCTTACCCGGAAGTGTCTATCCGACATAAAATTAGATATAAAAATAGGGAGGTTCCCCCGGAACCCCCAATTAAACAGGGTTTTTAAAATGCCGTACCGCCAGGTGGTATCGTACGCTTTCTCCAGATCGAAGAAGACAGCCAGAAGATGCTGCTTATGGAGAAAAGCGTCACGAATAGCCGTCTCTAGAAGGACAAGGTGATCCACCGTGGATCGGTTACGGCGAAAACCACATTGAATATTAGATAGCAGATTGCGGGATTCTAAATACCATATAAGTCGCTTATTAATTATTTTTTCCAATATTTTACACACAAAACTAGTTAAAGCTATCGGTCTATAGCTAGTTGGCTCTAATTTATCTTTGCCACTTTTATATATAGGTATAACGGTTGCTTGCCTCCATAGTGAGGGGAACTGCTGAGATTCCCAAACACTATTATAGAGGTCTAAAAGAAGTGCCTGTCCGGCAGGGGGCAGCTGACTCAACATCACATAATGAATGTCGTCTGGACCAGAGGCTGTGCTGCCGGCCTGGGACAGGGCATAGGTAAGTTCATCTTTGGTAAAGGGGGAGTTATAATCCTCCCCCGACTTCGACCAAAATCCATAGCATGGCGCTCGATGTTCCGCTTATAAACTGCGAACTCGTTAGTGTAACTCGCAGTGCTAGAAATAGCGGCGAACATCGAGTCCAATACATTAACGACTTCCTCAGGGAGGAGACACGTGAACCGTTAGACATGAGGGCAGGTATATTGTTATTGGAATTGTTACTATTACGTAATTTACGGGTATTATCCCAAACTTTAGTTGTGGGGGTGGATATTGTAAGGGTTGAAATAAATTTTCTCCAAGACTCTCTTCTGCTTTCACGAATGATACGGCGAGCTCGAGCACGTAGAATCCGAAATGACTCCAGGTTCTCCAAAGTAGGACGTCGGTGAAAAAGACGTAGGGCCCTTCAACGGTCAGAAATAGCCAACCGACACTCCTCGCTCCACCAGGGAACGGGACGGTGGCGCGGATTTGGCGAGGATTTAGGGATGGAGGCCCTCGCCGCCGCGATGACCGTCGAAGTAAAATACTCAGTCTTAACATCGACGTCAGGAGAAGGGGATTCGTGGAAAACGGCGAGCTCGCGGAATTTATCCCAGTCGGCACGTTTAATCACCCATTGGGGAACTCGTGCTGTACTTGGGCAATCTTGGAGTGGGGAAAGCAGTACAGGGAAGTGATCGCTTCCACATAGGTCCGTATGGACATTTCAAAGGAAGAGGGCAGCGATACCTGGGCTACATAAAGTTAGGTCGATGGCAAAGGATACACCATTAAAAGTGGAGAAGTGTGTCTGGGTCCCGGTGTTCATTAGCACCAGGTTTCCCGAGACAAGAATATCCTCTACCATCCTCCCGCGGGCATCTGTAAAATTAGATCCCCACACCAGGTTATGCGCATTAAAGCCCCCCAAGATGATATAGGGGGTGGGAAGTTGCATAAAGAGGGCATCTAAGCTCCTCTTTGAAATACGTTCACCTGGCGGGAGGTATATGCAGCATACTGTCATCTCCAAAGCAAGGGAGACTCTGACAGCGATAACTTGGAGATCTGAAACGATGTTAATATTTTTGTGATATATATTGCTTCGTGCGAATATAGCCACACCTCCGCTAGCCCGATCAAAGAAAGGCTTGTCGGTACGATACACATCGTACCCACGAAGCATCGGGTTGTCATTTGGGCGGAAGTGGGTCTCCTGTAAACACAAGATGGAAGGATGCAGGGAAGAAATTTGTTGTTTAATTTCCTCTACACGAGCACAGAAACCCCTACAATACATTGTAGTAGCGACATAAGTTATTAGTATAAAATTTAGTTATCCTCGCAATCCATGACACTATCTCTTAAAATTAAAAATTGGTTGAGGGCCTTTTTAGGTCCTCTTGCCTTTCCCAGTCTCTCCTGGACCTCCTGCTTTAGGAGAGGCTTCGATTTACTTTGGAGAAACTGGGTAGTCGGATCCTTGCGCGAAGGCTTTGTTAAGGCCTTCAACGCTTTTTTACTGTTATTCTTTTCGGCGGTCTCTCGCTGGTCCTTCTGCAAGGCACCAGTGGGACTCGCCTTTACGGCCTCACCTGTTTCGCCACTCATCCCGGCCTCTGGAGGCCCAGAGGCGAGAGTGAGCGACTCAAGAGTGACCGCATGCAATTTATTTCCCCGAGGAGGGCTCGGGGGAGTCCCCCGAGGAGGTCTCGGGGAAGTTCCCCGAGGAGGGCTCGGAGGAGTTCCCCGAGGGGGGGTCGGGGGTGTTCCCCGAGGGGGGCTCGGGGGTGTTCCCCGAGGGGGGTTCGGGGGAGTTCGCCGGGGGGGGTTCGGAAGTGTTCCCCGAGGGGGTCTCCTCGGGGGTACAGGTGGTGGAGGCGACTGTTGTGAAGGTGTCGCCACTTGTTTTATATTTTGCATCACCATAGTTGATGCTGGTTTTTTTGTTGAGTCTCGAATAGAGACGAGTGGCACAGGTCGCGTAGGAGACTTCACAATATTAACTGCGCAGTGGCAGTTAGGGCAGTTTATATTTTGGCCAACAATTTGGCTGTAGGAGCTTTGAAATACCGGAGCTTGTAGTGCAGTAAACTCTTTGCGTGCCTGGGCATAAGGGATCTTCTTTTCTGTTTGGATCTCCAGGACTTTTTTTTCTACTTTCCAATTCGGACAGGACCGAGACCAGGCAGAATGAGGACCCTTGCAATTACTGCAGAATTTAGGAGACTCGCATGGTTGTTCGTGAGCCTCCTGTCCACAATCTGCACAGGTTGGCTTACCACGGCATCGCAGCTTCGTATGCCCAAATTCCTGGCACTGAAAACAGCGCCGAGGGTTGGGGACATACGGCCGGACCCTAAGCACGTGGAAGCCAGCTCGGACCTCCTTTGGTAAGGAAGGAGTGGCAAATGTTAGGATATAACTGTCAGTATTCTTCACTACATCGTTCCTTTTGATGGTAATCCTATATACTTCGGTGACATGTTGAGGGGAAAGCTCCTCACAGATGTCCTCAATGCTTACGCAGTCGAGGTCATAGCAAGTGACCACTCCCTTGCAAACATTGAGGAACCTGTGCGGCTCCACCTTCACCTTTAAATGATTCGAGGGGCTCAACGGTATTGTAGTTATTGCCATTATTTTCTTTGTCTGAAGGTCGTTTTCAGTCTGGATCATAATCGTGCCGTCACGCAGTTTTCTAATTGAAACCCAGACTCGGCAGCTCCACTTATCACTCTTTCGAGGACAAATGGGCTAACACGCCTGAGGTTCTCATTATCATCCATTCGAGACATTACCAGGAAGCGGGGCTGGGGCCTCACCACTTCCTGGATTTTTTCAATTAAAGGGCTGGACGGCCTTACCCGTTTCCGCCTCTTATCTATATTACGACCCTGAGAGGGGCCGGGCAGTGAGTTGCCAGCAGGGTTTGGCAGTACGGTGCCAGCGGCGACAATGTTGTCGGCCATGCCATTATTGGGGACAACCTACACAATACTTGGATCGTAGACCCAGGGTGACCCAAGTTGGTACTACCACATATGGCCCTGTTTACTGTCCCGACGAGAGGCCCTATGCGACGCTAGACATGACAACCTTCGCATAGAGCATCGCCGAGAGAGAGGTCATCGCAGCAAGTGGGTGTAGGAAAGTGCCAATTTTACGTCCGGGCCCTCATGAACGCAACCGATCTTTTCCCAAAGTAGGGTACCCGGTTATTGTCATCCCTAAGGCCCTTCTACTAATGTATTGCAACCGGCGCACTTTCATTCAGGAGCTCAAAGCAGTGGTATCCTATAATAAACAGAGAAGAGCCGGGTTAGTAGCCAAGGTCGTCAACGGAAAGGCCAAAGGCCTCCGTGCAGGATGAACGGCAGGGGGAAGGGAAGAAAAATGTAAGGATAGATATAGCGAAGAGGGAAGAGTGAAGAAAAGAAATGGGGGAAAGTGAAGGAAGAAGAAAATGATGTGAAAGGAAAGATATAGGATAGGTTTGTCCTGCACGAGGTACATCCTGCACAGAAGCCTCCCTTTTAGTCGCCTCTTACGACAAGCAGGGGTTACTGCGGGACTATTCTAAACCCCGTCCCGCAGGGGGGCACTCCGCAATTAGTCCGAATTATCGACTCTCTGTTGTATTTAAATTATTGTTACAATGAAGCTTCTTATTAGCATCGTAGTTTAATGATTGTCAAATTGAAGCCAATAGACTATAAATTAAACTAAATCCCTTGCACAACTTCCGTCGGAGGAATGTACAGCCGTCGGTTTCATGTTTATTGTGGTATGTATAAGAACCCTGAAGGTATGAATATGCCATATTGGCAAAATTGGTAAAATCTTTCGCTATTACTCATAAAAATATAATCAGTCGGTTCAGAAATTGAAAGCTAATTACAGCAAATAAATAAAACTGTTAGAGACAGAACTCAAGTTGGCATTGGAAAACTTTGTTTTACGTTGCTTGGAGACTTTTATAAACTACAGACATTGAAAAATCTTTTCTTCAAATAATTATCCATGAAGAAGATAGGAAATATCTCTGTTATATGTGGTGGAATGAAAATGAGCATATCTATGAGATCTTCAGACATGCAAGAGTGTATTTGGCTTAACATGTAGTCCCTTCCTCTTGGTGGCAGTTTTGGATTATCATTTGTGTAAATATTTACTAACCCCCCATTTCAATCCCCTGATCATTAAGAGATTTCTACAGAGCTTCTATGTAGACAACGCTGTCAGGAGCATTGACGGCGAATTAGAAGTAGATCAGTTTATCCAGAAATCTAGTGAAGTTTTATCTTAAGGCAGATTTAATTTCAGAGGATGGCAATTCACGCAAGATGAGGGAAAATCAACACCTCTCTCTTCAGTCTTAGGAATGTTGTTGGATCGGCAAGATGATACGTTGCTTCTGAATGTGGACTGGTTGAATAGGCGTAGTGTTGAGAAGCTACAAAAAAGAAAATTTTGTCTCTTGCGAAAACAATTTTCGATTCTGTCACGCCAGTTTACATGCTTATATGGCAGTTGTTTTCATTAGATGTGAATCCAGAGATCATCACATAAGTGTGTAGTTAAGTGAAGCAAGATTGAGCGTAGCCCCCCCTCAAAGAAATATGTATCCCTAGATTAGAATTGTTAACAGCTACAATTAGTGCGAGGTTTCTAAAAGGTGTGCTGGAATATACTTGTTTGAAGGTTCTTGATGTTTTCTAATTTCCGGATTCTTATACAGTGCTGGCTTGTATTT
The DNA here is from genome assembly GCA_039000515.1 of Timema cristinae. Classification (NCBI taxonomy): domain Eukaryota; kingdom Metazoa; phylum Arthropoda; class Insecta; order Phasmatodea; family Timematidae; genus Timema; species Timema cristinae. The sequence continues at coordinate 210,438 of JBCFYV010000315.1, forward strand.
GATGGAATATAATTGGTCTGTTTTTGTAAGAAATCGGGTGAATGGTAGCAGGAACTTGACCGATCCCAGTCGTTCAATGAACCCAACTGATTTGCCATCACCTGGATGTTCTGTTTCTCAGCTAGTTGATTGCCGATGGTGGGAGGGCCCTGCCTGGTTACACAAATAACCAAATTGTTGGCCTCTAGCAGAACCTGTGTATGAAGAAAAAGACATATCTGAAGAAATGAAGAAAACTCTAGTGAATTCTCTTACTATAGTCGTCAATCCTCGCTAAATCCTTTTGTGGAAGACGTTGTCCTCAGATTTAAAACAAGATTATTCTTTAGAGAAGATTTGAAGCTGTTAAGATTAAGAGAACAATAACCACTTTGGTAATAATTACTGCGTTGGTTGAGTAAGTTATGTAGGGATTACAATTTAGCGGGAGGTACATCATTATCTTAATAAGAATACATATATAAATAATATTATTAAAAATCATACACATAGGGCTCACGGTTCTTGAGTAAAAAAGAATGTGTATGCTAGCATATAGGGCTCATGGTTCTCCAACTCGACAACTCTGCGTGGGACCACAGTCTGGAAAGCTGCAGCTTCGCCCGTGCTTCCACCGGCATTTTGGGGAAGAAACATTTGCACGCCGGCACATAGGGCTCACGGTTTGGGGTATCCCCTGGCTGGGGTGGAGTCACCTTATGAGTTAGCTGAATTAACAGTCCTTTAACTTCCTTTGGTAGAGTGTGTTCCCATGAGTTGCAAGGAGCATGCCAGTCATTATGTTCTGAAACAAATAAACTATTCTTATATAAATAACACTGACATAAGATATTTACGGTAAGTTTAGACATTTTAGTAATAGTGGCTTTCAATAACCTCTACTAACCATAATACTACATTATATCAAATTTAAATTAGTTAAAAAAGACACCTGAACATGGAATTGAGCTCGAGACATTTGGCTTAGGGAACCTAGGCTCTTGCACTGAGCTATCTAGGATTCATGCGATGTTTCGGCTCGTTATTCACTCATAGTTTAAGGTTTAGTCTGTGATGGACGTGTGGAACATTCTGATACATATGATCGACCAATAATATGCAATTGATCATACTAGAGTCATCTGACTCTTGGGGGGAACTGTTATGCAGCTAAGTATACATATGATTCAAGATTTGAATTTTAACGTGAAATTCTAATGAATATTAACGCATATCACATACTCAGACTCAATACCCAGTATTAAATTACCAGTCAAATAAAAACCAGACTTATTATCTCACTCTAACATAAAATGGAAACATTTAATAACAACTTTTATGTTAATGAAACTAAATAATATACATTGTTGCAGAAATATGTTAGTTAAAAAGCATCACATTGTAACACAGTCATATTTTCGTCATTACTCAGACCTATGTTTCAAACTATATTTTTTTCTATCCCTTTGGAAATTGTTGGTTTATAAAAAATATATTTGATTTAAAAAACGTATTTTAAGAGTATGAGAGTTAATCAATAATAAATAATTTCGTATTTAAAATAGTTTCGAATGCGTATATCTCAAACTGTTAGTAAGACGCGGTTATAATAATAATAAAAATAATAATAATAATAATAATAATATAATTAGTGTAGATATTATATTGATAATTTATTATGAAAATGAGTATGATTAACTGAAACAGTACTTTCCTGAAAGTCTCAATTTCTAATAACTGGTCATCAATAGAACTACATGGAATGCAACTGTTAAGAGTGTTTGTTTCATGTGAAAAGGGATATATTTATGTGTGCTCTTCCGACCCTTATTAGTACTAACATAATAACTAACAAAAAAATTGATACCACTTTATTTTAAGTCAACTGGTAGAGTTATATCTTGCCAAATCAAAGTACTCGGGTTCTAACCCTGTCAATTTATGTGGTATTTATTAAAACGAGATGGATTCTAAGATATGCTACGATGTTGTAATATGCAGGGTAAAAATGGGCTCGAAAGACAATACACGGGGAGAGTTGGCCATACAGCCGGTTCAAAGCAAGAGAAAATCAACCAATAGGAATTTAAGAGAAGATCCAGATGTTATAATGAAGTTGGAGGATTTTTGAATCCGATTTCGATCTAAATTTCAAGCTAATGAACCCCACATTATTAAAAAGACAAGAATTCTTATTTACTAACATTCTACCAAACAATCAAATAAGATCAAAAAAATAAAATGACCACTTCTGAAATTCCCAGTAACAATAATTCCATTTACAAAAATACAAATATAAATTGGTGGCCCGGCACGTTAAATTATTTACCCTCATTCGAAAAAATTAACAAGTCAGGAAACAACTCTAAATTCAAAACTATCCTTGGACGAATATCTAAAATCTACAATTGAATATCCAGATAACCTCGAAATTTCCATAACTTTTGACAAATTTTCCAAAACCAGACCTAAATTAATTAAAATGTTCTTTAACCCTTACTATTTTAGCAGTGATAGTAAGTCTCTTGTCAATGTTTCGGACTTTTCCAATATTACAAATTATGTAAAATTAATAACGAAAGAAAAATATTTAGGATGGTGGCTTAGAAAAATGTATGATTTCCCCTATACAGAAAATTTGGACGAGGAAGAAACTACATCTTGCAAATGAAAACTCTTCAGGAAATTTGGGAGATTGCTTCAGAAATTAAATATTTTCAAATGAAATTTACAAGTGGAGAAACATATTTAAAAACTATGGTTTATTTAATACTTACTCTCCAAAATTTAAATATTTCAAAATTCGCAACTGAAAATAGTACGTTCCTAAACTATGTCTTTGGATGAATAAATTTCGGAGAGAATTGATACAATTTTTTTTTACCAACACCTTCATGTAAATGAATACAAAATCTGTTTCTGATATTGCTAAAAAAAAAAAAATTCAGCACATCGTCTTATTACCTGTTTGGTTTATACACCGATATCTTTATTAATTTGTTTGTGTACATGTTAAAATCCATTTTAATTATCATAGAAAGAGTATATAATATAGACAAAGATGCTGACTCATGCAGGATATAGGTGTGTAGTCCCAATAACGAAAGCTGAGATAAAACTTTAATAGCAAACATTGCAGCGATAAAACTACGTCCACGCTTGGACCTGGTCACCGCATTTTATGACCAGTTATCATGGCACCAAGGCGTGAAGATGTGTTACTAGCCAAAGTAGTACATAGTTATTGATCTAGTACCGTACTCTACCGAGTGTCAAACTCCAGACGGACGGAAAATACTGGTGGTTTGTAAGAAAGTTAGTAATGTTTAGTGTAGGAGTGATAGCGTGGTCCCAAGCACCTTATCGGTCGACATTTTAACCTAGGATGACGCAAGTAAACCCACACAAATGTCCAGCGTTCTCGCAACAGGCTGCAACACGAACGCAGGTGTGGGCACCTCCATAAGAAATAAAGGCGAGTGTATTTGTCGCTACCAATTGAAAACTCTTACGAAAGCGTTTTAAAAATATGTCACTGTCGCTGGTCGCCAAGTGTACTCATAAGAAACAATGTAATACACTACTGCGACCCTGGTCTCAAGCGTGGCCTTTAGCATTAATGCTAGTGGATACTTTATTCCTTCAATGATAATCTACCCCATAACTAGCACGTCCGATCATTTGATGATATTGCTATTCTCAAGATCTATTAAAATCTACCTGGAGGGGTTACAAAACCCTCTTTTCACCAAATGGCTAGTTCTTTTATTTATCATGCCAAACACACTCAGGAATCACCTGTTTTATTAATATTAAATGGACACTACAGCCACACTGGCAATCTATATATAATCGATATGGCCCGTTTCAAAATCGGGTTTTACCATTGTTTGTGCTGCCTCTTCACTCAACACACCGCTTCAGTCCCTTGACTAGACATTCATAGGCCCGCTAAAGGCTTTTTTCAGTGAGAAGTAAGGATGTAGTTCGTCACAATAGTAACGTATATCCCTTATGATTAATAGACTTATTACGAAAAGTTACCTAAAGTCAAAAGGGGGGAAATTGAAAGTAAAATAATTTCAAGGCAAAAAGAAAATATTTCCTTGAACACAAACATTTTACTAATGCGGACTTAATGAAATGTGAAATTGAAGCAGAAAAGACACTTAGCTATACTTTATTTTATAACAATATGGTGTACCGCCCTCCTTATCCTCTAATAGATAAGGGCAGGCGCAAAATTACACAAAAGCAAAATTAAACATATAAACAATAACCAACGATAAATTGCAGAGGAGTGACAGGACTGCATAAAAGTGAAAGGGCCTTTCTCACTGGCTTATACACGATTGGTCTTCCGGGGAACTCTCCTTAACTATCATCCGCCATGTTGGTACTATGAGCAAAAGGGGAGGAGGTCGAGAATCTTATGTTTAAAGTAAGAACTTATTTACCTAGAATTAGTAAATTAAAGTTTTGAATGATTATAAGAATGTTTATTTTAGAAAAGATAACATGGAAATATGCAAATGTAAGTAAACAACAATGAATAGATATATATTTATATATTTAAAACTGTGAAGATTGGTTATGCCCATATAATACAGTTGTCACAACTACACAGGTTATGCCCATGATAAAACAGTTGTCACAACGACATAGCTTATGCTCATGATAATATAGTTGTCATAACAACATAGTAATAATATTTAGGTGTTATTGAACCTAAGTTAAATCTATGGCCCCTTAGGGCCCTCTGCGGCAATCCGCAATACAATGAATACAATATCTAGCCCCACAGGCAACCACATAACAAAAGTTCTATTAAAACTGACTTGAAAATATTTTTTGGCAATCTAAGTTTACCACAATATAAAGAGAGACTCCA